>LOJH01017323.1:0-22343 GCA_001685095.1 Ellobius talpinus
CAATCTCTTGGGAATAGATGGGTGTTGCCAGGAGCGATTGTGTCTCACTACCACTGAACTCTAAGATTAAATTAAATGCCATTGTCTACAGCTCTTTGAAGATGTTGAAGCTTATTTATACAGAGTATAATCTCTATGTATCTAAAGAACCTGATTAGTCTAATTATAAATATGACAAACATAGATGACTATTGATCTACAGTTCTTAATACCTATTTAACTTAAAGACTAAGAGAACAAACAACTGTGCAATCAATGAGGACAATGACCTCCAAATATAAACAATGTACATGTATACAGAACACTGTCCTACATGACAGCCAGGAAAGGAGTCTAGTCGCTCGAGCAAGAGAGTGAGCGGAGGGCTGCCGCTGCTTTTTAAAGAGGGAGAGAACACACCCCAGTGGGCTGGTATCTCAGCGGCTATTGGCTGAAGGAGCGGAAGAAGCAACTCTATATGTACTATTGCTGTGAATAGGTACGAAAGTCTTTTCTTTCAACGGCAAAGGGGGACACAAACAAAGTCCCTTGTCTATGCCATATAAATGAATAGATAACTCACCCTGCTAACTTGCAGGACTATGATCTGGTAACTGAGGAGTTGCCAAAGCCAAATGAAATACACTTAGACTGTGTTCTGCTGGACCCTGAGAGTTCTTTACCCAGCTTTCTTATTTTTGTCTAGCTTTCTCTTTTCATAACAGGAAGGGGTGTGAGAAAGGGGCCTGGGAGGCACCAGGCAGCTGCTTGAACAATGTCAGAACTAGAATACTTTTCCAGGTAGTTACAAGACACTACTGTTTTGAGTGTGCATTTGTTTGTATTTTCATTTTCTTGACATTGAGTCTTCCAGAAACTCTTAATTAGCTGCTGACAGAAGAAGCTCGTGTTGCCACATCACATCCTTTAGGCGGAGAACAAACAGTCTCAATCCTGAAAACAGAAAATCTGGGAAACTGTCTTGCTTGCTTTATCCCTTGACTTTTGCTTTCAAATGCTATCTCTTGTGCTTCCTTCTCTGAGAAATTTCATTAAAAAGGGAAAGAAAAGAAGACCAAAGGCAAACACAGAAACTAGAATCTCTCTGCCCAGAATCACAAAAGAGAGAGAGAGAGATGCTGAAATCCTCGCTGTGTGAAATCTTCGCTGTGTGAATTCCTCTCTGTCCAGCCTCTCCTCAACTCCCTGGCTGGCTCTAAAAAGACACTCCAAGAGGGAAGTTTCACGCTACCATTGATAGGCTTTTATACACATCTTAGCTTTCCTATTTTCCCAACAGGTAGTGGGGCTGTTTTTTCAAAAGTAAAAGAAAATTTAACAACAGTCTTATGGTAACTAGTCATTTTCAAGGGCAGGTGCAACTCCTCCCTAGTTGGGCTCAAAAGACAGCAAAGCATCCTTGGCAGTTGATTTCTACGGGTGTGTCGCTCTGATGTTGCCCCAGCAGGAATGGGCTATTACAGACCTTTCGTGATGCAAGTATGAGGTATCAGCTTTTCCTTTCCAGCTGGTAACTGATGTTGGCAGCTACATGGAAATGAAAGGGCTGACCCAGAGCACATGGATTGGTCACATAAATTGTTGTTGCTTGGTTAGAGAGACTACAAATTAGACCATTAATATGAAACTGGAGTGAAATCAGATCTCATACATAGCCATGAGCTTTAAAATTTAGCTTAATGTGAAGAGAAACCCCCTCATTTTATAGAAATTCGTGTAGGCAGGCTATACAAGGTAATTACAATAGAAAGACACACAAAGTAGGTAATACAGAGAAAAGTATTTACAAACTAGTCACTTGGAACCTAAATAACAGAGAATAAATTGACTCCTTCTAGAATATCTGCCTCTATGCTTTTCCCAATCTATGATGAGAATAAAAAGCATATTTAAATAAACTGCTGATGTTTTGCTCTGCTTATACTGAGGATGAAAACACACTGACTAGTAGGTTACCATGAGGGTGGATGTCTCATAATTAACATTAAGAGTTCGTAAATGGAAAATGTGTAAAACTTCTTTGTATTTAATAATTCCCCTAAAATCTATTGCTGTTCTCTCATATATTGAAGGTAGAATATATTCATGATTATGGGAGTCCAGGAAGGACATGAAAAAAAGGGCAGGGACAAAGGTTAGGTTGCTTGTAACCAATGTAGGCTGGCTGCATGCACTTGTGTAAACATCATACTGAACTCATGATTACTTGCAATTAATATATGTTAATAAACATCTAGTGCCATAAGGTCACTAAGAGTGAACTGTTATGTTGGATAATCTGATGACAATGACACATGGACAATATATAACTTGTTCACTTTATCTGTATCTAGTCAGATAATTAGCAAGCTTGGAGATAGTTGAGGACGCAGCCCTCAGGATGAGCTTTGGAGTCCCGCCTTCCCTTTCCTTGTAACTCATAAATTTTAAGAAAGGGAAAAATACCGCAATTGCTCTTCATGATTTGGAATAGCATAAGAAAGAGAGGGTGGTAGAGTGCAACAGGATTTTGGGAAGTCAACCTCTTGACAAAACAAGGCATTTTACATATTTATTTACTCATAATTTTTCTTTTATTCTTTTCAATAAATTGTCACTGCAAAAACCACAGCTCTAATCAACCACATATTTAGATCACTCCATATTACAGGTTCCAATGTGAAAGCAATTTCAAGACATTTTGTAGTTTTTTAGAACAAAGGAAGTCAGAAATCAAGGCAAATTTAAAAAGTATTGATTGGTCCATAAGAGAAGCAGTTACAGCAAGATGGGAGAAGTTTTCTATAGGCCTAGGATGCTGTCTAATGACATTTTTAGCTTTTGGGTTGGTAAAAGCCAGGACATCTATGAAATCAATAGACTCCAAATGTTTTTACATATTAGTCAGAGGATGTTAGATCTGACACAGAGGTGGAGGTGGGAGTGCCTGCTGTTCCTAGGTCTAAAGCTAACCCAAAAAATGTTATTAGACTCTAGACCTGCAACTTGCTGATCTCATCATAGTACTCAACTTGTAATCAGTCAATCAGTCTCTGCAGACACGTTTTGTTGTTGTTGTTGTTGTTGTTGTTGTTCTTTTTGGAATTTTCGTTCACATTACTCATATAATTTTGATCAGATGGATGGGATCTGACTTGTACTTCCAGCCTTGACTGGAAACAGAACATTCTGAATTGTCCAAAAGATTGTAAGATTATAAAGGCATTCTCTTGCTCCTTGAATAATTGAAAAAAATCTGTCACTCCCTTAGACAAGACACGTCCCTCAGGACAGGTGTACCTTAAGCCTTGTTGAAAAGGCAGAAGGAACAACTGACTCCCCACTTAGTAGGCTAGGTTTGCTTCGAGGCTCAGGGGCTCCTGCCTTCATGCCCTCACTTCCAGATACCTGCTGCTAATACTGCCTAGTACTCCGAGTTCTAACTCCAAAATTCTTAATTTTCCTTTTCACTCTTTCTCTTTTTCACATACTGGGCAAAATTCTAAGCCTGTTCGACATGCAATTCTGGGCATTCCTTCTCTCTGAAACCTCCTGCATAGCCTCTCTCAAATCTTCTGAGTCTGTCGCTTCCCTAACTCCTACCAGAACCCACCCTCTGTCTCTCCCTTCCTCTCCCTCCCCTGCTCCTGTAAGCCTTTTCGATTTATGTCCTGACTACTTTGCTGTTTTTCTCTCAAGCCCTAGTAAAGAATTGTCTTTGAGATTCCCTCTGAATCATTTTGTGAAATTCTTTTATCTAAGGAACTGAAAAACCACAAGAAGGAAACTTGTATTCCCCACTAGCAGCTTATCTCAGCTTAAGAATTCATGCAAGATGATTTACATTTCCTGGTAATCAAGCTTCTGCACTCTTTGTTGTAGTTTGCATGCCATTTGTTTCTACCAAATTGAACTTCAGCATCCACTGTGGCAGTATAAAAAGTGGTGAGCCCTATGAGAGGTGAGGTCCGGTAAGAAGTAATGGAATTATAATAAACATCCTGGGAAGGTTTTATGTTGGCCCATAGATTTTTTGGGCTCCTGGGGTTGGATTCACTTACATAAGATCAAACTGTTATGATAGTGAGCTCAGCCTCTCTGCAGCATCTTTCATCCTGGATTACATACAAGCCCCTTCTGTGCATGGCCACTGTCTTTCCTGATCTTCTACTAAGAGGTGACTTCACCAAACTTCAGCTCCACAGAGGTAAGGGTAGGATGGGAATGGAGGCTTGATAGTATCAAGATTTTCCTATGAACAAAATCAGTAGCAGAGAAAGACTAGTACCATTTTTATCCCTAGCTACAACCCACATCTGAAAAAATAAAACACATGAAGAAAATATTTTTAATATGTAAAGGTCACAATGTCTAAATCCTGGACCATGGTGCCTCTAAGCTTTCCTAGCTCTTGTTAACTCCAAGTGCTTTTTCCCTGTGATAAACTTATCTACTACTGTGCAAACATCCCTGATTTCAACTCCTTGTTTCAGGAAACAAGAACCAGGAAACCATTAGTTGCTCTCCAGGCTGACCTATGCCTGTAAGCCTACAGGCATTGTTGAGCCACTTACCAGGAGATAAAATTTATGCCTTGAGTCCCTTAAAATCTTTTATTCGAAGAAACCCAGAATGCGTCCCTGCCTCCCTTTCTCCCTTTCTTTCTCCCTCCTTCCCTCCCTCCCTTCCTTTCTTTCTTCCTTCTTTTCCTATTTTGCTTCCTCTGATAATCCCCTTAATGCAAAGAACCCTAAGATCCAGATATAGAGATCTTGGCTATGAGGTTGAACCTTGACAGCAGAATCAGATCACCTGTTCCTTTGGACATCTTTCTCTTCCATGGATTTAGAGCACCCGTAGCCAGAGGTCAAAGTTGTATCCAGATCTTCATTTGTGCCTTTCCAGGATGATGTTCAGGACTGTCTTTGGGCTATAAAGTACTTTGTGTTTAGACAGTAACCAACCTTCCCACGGGATATCAACAGATTTATGAGCCATTGGATACCTGTTCTGGTAGTAATTGTACACAGTTGGAATGCTTCCCTACCACACCACTAAATTATATTGTGGGACGCCATAATATGTGTTCACTGATGACAATACAGATAGACAGCGTCTTCAACAACTACAGAGGAAAGAATTCACAAGCAGGATATAGAGCAAAGGTAGTAGTGGCCACCATGTAGGCAACCAAGATGGTGGTGCCCACGGAGTAGAAGTCCTGTTGTGGTGCTTTGGCTAAAAGGCACATCTTTGTACTGTCAACTTTGGTGCCATTAAACCCCCTGGGTTTGCTGTACTGCATGCTCTTTACTCACAGGTCTATACCTTTATCCACTCCTCATCGTTTCTGTTACCTTCCATGAACTCTATGGGGCAGTGGGCTCAGACATGGAACTGATTGTTGTAGCAACAGCGGCTTACATCCACACCTTCTTGCATCCAAGATGATCCCTCAGAGACCTGTCCCAAATCTGGTGTTCTGGCTAGAGGCTGAGCATCAGAATATGGGTATAACATGAAGGCTGACTCTGTTGCCCACAAGGTACCCACTCCCAAGATGTCATGTACTGATCTTGACAACCCCGAAGCTCATGTCTGCCCTTCAAGACCAACTCCTAGTGGGAACAGAGTTAATGATTGTGGAACTCTGTCTCAGTGGTCTCAGACACTAATGATTGAGAAATAAGCTACTGCACACATTGACAAGATGGAAAGCTGGGCTAAGCATTATCTAGGAGCTAATTTGGTCTCAGAAATAGAAAGTACAGGGCTGAGGTCAGGCTGGGTCAATGGGTCCTTGCCCTTTTCAGTGATCTTAGTTTTCTTTGCTCTACTATTGTGCATTGCTATGATTTGTTTACATCATTTCCTAACTGATCTCAAATTCTATCTGCACATTTACTGTAATTAGTCCTATCCCTGACAATAAGGAGTCACTTTTCTAGGTCAGTGGTTCCCAACTTTCCTTGCTGTGTCCCCTTAATATAGTTCCTCATGTTGTGGCAATCCCAAACCATGAAATTATTTTCATTTATACTTCATAACTGTAATTTTCTACTGTTGTGAATCATAATTTAAATTTCTGATGTGCAGATGGTCTTAGGTGACCCCTGTGAAAGGGTCATTTAACCCTTGAGGTCACAACTCACAGAGGCAGTAAGACATTCTCTTAATGATGAGGTCACTTACATAATAGTATAGCAACAGTGAATCATTGACTATATAAACAGAACATTGATACCCGTTTACTTCCAAACTGTATTGTGATCTAAAACAAAATCCAGAGCTATAGATACAGGCAGGCTTTTTCTCTAAAGCTAACTGCTTGAGCCATTTAAGAGATCTTAGGATAAAGGCCTTATTTTGGCCAGGAAAAAGAACTAACCCCAGAGATAACTGCAATAGATATTTCCACACATTATTGTGGAACTTCATCAAAGGACTGAGACAAGGTGAGGGATCATCTCACACCTTTATAATGAAAGAACAGGTCTGAAGGGGTGGGGGACTCAATTTCAGCCTCTGTCTAGCTACCAGGGCATGTAGCAGGAGTGCTGGTTTCTTATGAGGTTAAGTCTGGCACTATATGATATTCCCTGCCAGAGCAAGGGAGGAACCCTCTTACTGTTAAGATATTCTAGCAGTTTTGATTATGTCATGTTGCCAGGCAACCTGGGTGATGTTGAGTGTTGCCTGGCTAGCTAGTCTCTGTATTCCTCTTCTACTTCAGATCCCGGGCTCTCCAGTCAGTATTTTTCAGTGTTAGAGAAGAAAGACATGTCAACACACACACACACACACACACACAAAACCCACAATAACAAAAACCAAAACCACAGCTTTAAAGGGCATAAGACGCAGTTTATTCTGGAGCCAAATTAGAGTGGCTCTGGAAACACGGATCTAAGTTACCCAAGACTCCATGCTTCCAATGTAGAAACAGTTTCATGAATTTGTTAGGGTTTTTGCTTGTTTATAGGTTGTGTTGTTTAGTAGAACAAACAAGGCCACAAATAAAGGCACTATTTAAATAGTGCCTGGTGGCAGCATCAGAGAGGCTGGTTACAGGATGACATAGTGGCCACACCTACAGGCTTCACATACTATCTAATGACATTCTTAGCTTTGGGGTTGTTGGAAGCTGTTGGTCCACCATGTTAATAGACTCCATAAGACTTTTATCTTCTAGTCAGAAGATGATAGTTCTGACAAGAGAGGGGCATGGAATGCCTGAACTTGGAAATGAACAACATCCAGCATTTTCAAAGTCCGTATCAATATGTTTATAAATGAAAGTGTCATATATTTGTGGTGAGAAAGTTCACTGCCTTGAGTTTTGTTACCTGGGTGTGAGTTAGAAGTACCTGGATACAATTCTGTTCTTTTAATCAAAATAGGGTCTTTCGAATGAAGTCTTTTATCTTTAAGTTGATGAAATCATCTGGCTTTTCTTTATCCTGTGGAAAAAACTGTAACAATTTCCAATATTGTTAAAAGACCTTTACAATACATGTTATTTATCCAATAAACTAAATTTTATAAACATTTCAATATCTATTAAAATAAGTTCTACAATAATTGAATAATTTGGTGGGGATGTGCCAATAGTTATAATTCTTACCAACCAGAATACCATGCAAGCTTTTCTGGAAAAGAAGGTAAGTTTATACTTTCCTCATTTCGATAAAACTGGCATTTGCAAGTGGAATCTAAGTGTGTCTTTTTGCAATTTCTAGCATAAACTTTGTATGGAAAAGAGAATAAAGGCTAGAGAGAGATGAGCACTCAGAACATAAACATTATAGTGTCATTTTCTCCTGTCTCCTGGGACAACGGGATGTTTTTAACTGTTCTCTTAGCAACTATTCTGATTCCGGTTCACTAATCAACAGTACTAGAAACAAAGTCTTTTCTATGTACCTTCCAAAATAGCAGCTTTTTTGTTACCTTACAATCAGAGCAAAGAGTGCACAGGCATTTCCCACAATTTAGTGTACTCAGATTTGTAACCCTGAATGTGGCCTGTCAATCTCTTACCACAGTGTCTCTTCCTCCCCAGTATGCATAAATGATAATTTTATTGGTAACAATTCCTCTTTATTGGGCATTGGGCATCTCTCTACATGACTGAAAAAATATTTCACATTTATTCCAGTTTCATATCCATATTCCAGCAGTTCTCAATCTATGGGTCTCAATCATTGGAAAACACATATTTCTGATGGTCTTAGAAACCCCCAACCAAAGATTTATTTTCACTGCTACTTCATAACTGTAGCTTCACTACTGAATGGTCTCTCAGATCCTAAGACCATCAGAAATATGTGGTTTCCTATTGCCATGACCCACAGGTTGAGAACCACTGCTGTAGACTGATCACCCAGTAATGGAAAAAGCAGTACTCAGCTAAAGTAAACTAAGAATACCATTTTGGCCTATGGAAACACTGGCAATAGAAGTGTCTGAAACTTCTCTCTTTCACAACTATCATGGTGTTCTCAAACTTAGTAGTTGTAATCTGTGTCCCAAGTCAGGTCTTACCATGCCTTCTCAATAAGCCAATTAAAAAGGCCAAATAAATAGCAGAAAGCAGAAGTGGAGATGTATTCAATGGTCAACATTAGCAACAGGGACAAAGAAATCCAGTAAGTCCTCATGTCTGCCTTCAGGGGCCAAAAGTGAGGTCAAAGTTTAAATAGAGAGTCAAGTATATATATGCACATCTAAGCAGTCCTGCTCAAGGAAAGGTCTCACCTACCACTGATCTATCATTGTCTGGTCTTCAAGTGTCGTCCTGTAAGGTGATTTATCATCTTGTTAGAAATATGTGAAATCTCTTTCTAGGAAACAAGTAAGTGGCCTCTCTGACTGGTGCCCCTTCCTTTTCTCAGCATAAGATTCCTAGAGAATTTCCCATATCTTTGTTAGGATTCTATTGCTTGAATGGTCTGCAAACACAGAACAAGAGGGCTTTTTTCCCCCTAGCACAAAGTGTCCTTCAGAATTTCAGAGTCTTGAGCATCACAGACAGGATTTGGTACAATGCTTAAGGGATCATGTTGGCTTTGGAATAATGATTAATATTAATGGATTAATATCAAAAAGATAAACAAGGTCTTATAAAAAGCAAAGAGATGACTAAGTGCATTGAAATCTAAACTCTAATATGTACCAAGGGTCTTGGCAGGGCTATCTCATTAGATCTGTGGGGAACTTGTGAGTAATCCTAGCCTCAGTGGTTCCAGTACTCATACGCCTGATTCTGTCTTGTGTTTTTAGTTCTTATATCCCAAACACCTAGTAATTTGACTTATGAAGTCTAGAACCCAACAACTGCTACAAGTAAAAATAATAACCCCCAAAGTCTACTGACCAGCTTTTGACCCAGAGAAGCCTATACCTGAAATAGAACCTTCTCTGTAACCAATGATTTGAACAAGAAGAGTGTCATGATTCCTCTTAGGGATTATATCTCTCATTAGCATAAAATAGGTTATCCTTGCACTTTGAAGAAAGGTTTCAGGGACCACAACTTACAGTGGGGAAGGGAGGTAAGAAAGTAGGATAAAAAGGGGCATTAACAATTCATCAAGATTAAGAAATTAAAGAAAAACAATGGGAGAGAAAGACGGGGACTCCTCCCTGAAGACACACACACACACACACACACACACACACACACACACAAAAACAATGGGCTATGAGTACCAAAACAGACAGAACATAGGCATAATAAGTACATAGCATGTTCATGACCCAATTAAAGTTCACAATATTCCTTACTTTAGTCCATTGAGCCTGAGGCCTGTCTCCAGCTGTGTCCTACTTTCAATCCAGAAATATTTTTCTTAGACTTTAAGAACTTCTGGTTCTGCCACCATTCACATCTCCCTGGTTTAGTTCCTCATTCCAGCATGCAAGAACCTGGTGAGCAGGTACACTCCATACACTAACCCATACCTTTAACACCATATTATTTATACTTACTAGCATGAGAGCCCTGAGTTAAATACTTTCCTTTGTGTATTACTCAGTATCAAGACATCTGTTATAGCATGGTAGTGAATTCATTTGAACTATTACTATTCTAATTAGTTCATAACTGTGAGGGCTATTTTTATTGTCCACTTGGCTTTATCACACAGTAACTAAAAATGTTGGGGACATGTGTGAGGATTTTTTGCTTAATTAAATCATTTGAATTAGGAATAGCTGCTTCAAGTCCTGATCTTTGAGGTGGGAAATCCCAGCTCTAATATGGGTCTCACCTTTTGCTCAAAGTCTACATAAAAGACAAGGAAAAAGGAGGCCTCGCTCTTTGTTTCTCGCCCACCTGCTCTTGCCCTGACTAGCAAGTCCATTCCCTCACAGGCATCAGAGACAATACCGAAGACCAGATGAGATACCCAGTTTTGTGGACTAAAAAGTGATGGATTCTTAGATCTTCCATTCATAAGTAGCCACAGTTGGATTAGCTGGACCATAGCCTGTAAGTCATGTTATAAGTCTGCTTTCTATACATACAGTGAGAGAGTCATTCTATAAATTCTGTTTCTCTGGTGACGAGTAACTAATACAATAACAGTGATCCTTAATCCATAATAATAATGATGACTGAAAATTATCAGATTCTTGCTGAATCAGAGATACTACACCTTAATTTAAGACTTACTCATGATGAAGTGATGCTATTATTATTTTCACTTTATTAAACAGTCAACAGGCCAGGCATGGTTTTGAATGACTTTAATCCCAGAACTTGGGAGGCAGAGTCAGGTGTATCACTGAGCTTGAGACCAGCCAGCTCTTCATAGTGTGTTCTAGGACAACCAAGGGTATGTAGAGAGAGACCCTGTCTCAACCAAGCAAGCAACAACAACCAATCAGCCAATGGAATCACAGGAAAATTAATGAAACCATACAGAAAGTGATAGAACAAATTCTAACACTAAAGTAATTGACCAGATAAGTAATTGACTTGAGATTTCATGGTTTTAATTACTGTGTTAAATTTCTTGTTACCATAATTTAAAAAATTTTTCTATATAAATGTAAAATTAAAAAATAAAATGTAATGATTCAATTTTTTTAATATACTCTGACTTAATACATTTCTAGACCAGTGTCCCTGTTAATTAATGATGCTTCATTGTCTTAGACATACATACCATGAAATAAATTGAGCAGTTCTTTCTAGGTTTTTCTCCTGAATCTGTGCTACTGAACAGAAACAAGTGTCCTCATTTACATCATCACCTTCATCAGAACTGCTATTTCCTGAGCTGAGAAACCCTGCTAAGTCATGAAGATCTCAGACTATTTGCTAAAGAATTTATTCTCTTGAAATGCTCCATTTGATCTGAGAATGTTAAAAAAATGATAGCTAGTATTCTAGGAATGGAAATAAGTGGCTAGAGGTTAGCCTTATTTCACAGGTGCAATCTGCTTGGTTGTTTAGTGAAACGCCTTTGAAAAATTAATAATGTGGTTCAATGCGCTTAAAGATGGTATGAGCTCTTGTTTGCTAGCATTTCGATGACCCAGTACCCCTAAGGGGTTTTGCAGAGAAGCTGAATGCTTAATTAACCATAGCTTTCATTGAGTTTCCATCCTTCCTTCAAAGAGAAACTCTGTTTACTCTGACTGTGTTTCCATGACTGTGATTCAGGCCCTGTGCTTTTGATGCAGCAGAATAACTCAGGCAGCTGATTCTCTGTGTAAGTGGAGAATGGCCACCAAGCTTTCAAATGACTTTAGTGCTAATGTCATTTGTGTAGTTGGAAAGAAGCAAAGCAAAAATGAAGGGACATGCATTTTCTGAAGACCTTTAGCTGAAAAGTGGATAGTCATTGTTAGACAGGGAATGATGGAGGGGACCTGAAAATAAAGGGAAGAACAGAGGAACTTTTCTCCAGAAATGGAATTGTTCTTTAATGTGAGTCTCTCTAGGGAAGTAAGACCCCACATCTGTGATGTGAGGGACTTGGGGCTTTATAAGATGGAAAGGAGAAAATCTGAGGGCTGTGAGAGTCCATCTGCAGGTTAATTTCCCTGCAGTTAGGAAGTGATAGCGTGTTTGGTGCATGGATCTCCTGACCAGAAGCTTCCATAGGTGTTAGCAGCCAAGTCAACTCTCAGGTCCAGAGCTCCTCAGGCCACCTGAGGCTTTTAGGTAATTAATCCTTGGTCAGCAACTTCAAGAAGCCTGGGCAACAGGTGATCATGCCTGTGACTGCTGGCACAGACACACATTTAGAAAAGCTAAGAGTGAGTTAGGCATCTTATTTTATAATTCCCCCCCACAATTTAGGAAACAAAAATAATAATTTTTAAATACTAATATCCAGTTGCCTAATGATTCTCATACCAAGAAAACAAAAACTGTCTCCTGCAAGCCTCTAAAGAGTGAAGTGATGAACTAACATCATTGCAACCATCCTGATCATATATGTGCACATCACCAGGATCAAGTGAAAAGCTCCCAGCAGGGAAGTGACTGGCTTTGTTCCTACAAATCAAACTGAAGCAGTGGGTCTGGAAACTACAGGAAATCACAAGCAATCACTGTTTGAACCATTATTGTTGCACCTTTCATGTGATGGAGGAGGGTGTTGAAGAGGGCAGAGTCAAGGCTGTGGATACAGCTTTTAAATCTAAACCAATATCTGCTTAGTGTCTATTCCGTGCAGCATTGTGTTGCCTGCTGGAGAGGTAGATGCCTTGATAGCAACAATGGTGGATCACCACTGATGGCATATCTTGGATCGTAGACTTCAAACTCATTTCACTTTAAGTCTTTCAGCTGTATTTGTATCATTTTGTTTATGAACTTAAAGATGAAATAGTTCAAATCATTTCCCAGGGCTAATAAATTAGTAAATAATAGTAAAATGAAGATTCTGGGAAGTCAAAATCCAAGGTTTCAAATATCAAATACCAAAGCAAAAATTCTGAAAGTGGCATTGTTGACAAGGAACTTCCTGCATATGGAACGTGAAGAACCTGAGACTAGGAATTAGAGGAAAGGCTATTGTAGTGACTGAAGACTTGGTCTGATTTAAATGTCATCCATACTCCAGAAGAAAGCACATGGAGGGCCAGCAGGTGGCCTAGCAGGGAAAAGTGCTTTCTGCTAAGTCTAAACACCTGAGCTTTATCCCTGGAGACCACATGGTGAAAGAAAGAGTAGGTATCCTGCAAGTTATACCCTTATTTACACACACACACACAAAACAAACAAATGTATCTATATTTTAAAATATGTCATATATTTATGTATATGTATGTATATATATACATATACATACACACACAATCTTTAAAGAAAGCACATAGATCCTTCCAAGAGCTTGTATGGTAGAAATGTATAATAAGCTATACTTTAGCTTTTGCACACTCCCGGATTATGAACAACACAGCTTAAATTCTGTGTTCTCTGCATGGTAGTGATAAAGATTTCCATAGAAACTCCATTGCACTAATGACAGTCTTTTGAAAGTCATACAAAGCAAAGTAATAAAGCAGCAAATTAGGCAGGCGTCTGAGGAAGTGGCCTTTAACTTTTTCTAAGTGACCTGCCAAATCCTGGCCTCAGTATCTCTGAATGGGGCTGCCCGAAAACTGTCCCCCAAAGTCTATCTCTCTCCATTCCTTTTGTCTTCTCTTTCTTGTACCACACGTGACAGCACAAAGGATCCCCAGGCTTGTCTGATCCTGGGTGTTCACTAGTGTGGAAAACTTTTTAGTCTAGCTGAGTTCTGTTTGGCAAGGGGGGGTTTAACGGTGTCCTATGTTAACAAAGCCTTGTTCTCTTAGAACTGAAAAGAGTCTAGATGGACAAAGAAACAGGTACCTGCAGCAGTTGTGCAGGGCTCCGCCCGATGTGTCAAGAATGGCAAGGGAAACCCCAGAGCTCTCTGGTCTTCTCAGAAAACTCCTTTGGATACAGAAACCCCACTGCTGGCCTCTCCCGGGAACAAGCCCGGGAGCATCCTGTAAAGTGGCAGACGCGCTATTGGCAGATGCATTAAGCCATTATTACCCATTAGCAGTTTATTAGGAAAGAGCTTTTGAAATTGCCTATTTTATCGGCTAGTTCTGCCCAGGGCAGGCTCTGAGTCATACATGTTTCTGAAATGGTGGGCAAAGTTCACAGTGAACAGAAAGAAGCAAAGTGGACTGACCTTTGAGGAGATTAGTCCTGCCCTGCGGGCTCACAGTGGAGCATTCACAGCCTCGCCCTGTAGCTTCTCTCTTGGGTTTTGAGGATGGGTCCAGGTATGGCCCACTCTGGAGGTGATGACAGTTTCACGGCCTGGTACTTTGCGTGGATGGTCTTTAAAGCATCTAATCTAAGTGGTTTTTCCCAAGAAAACCCTGATTCACTTACTCTTACCAGTTCTATTTTTTTGTGACAGGAAATTGAAGTGATTTAGTCAAGTTCACGGTTATTAACTCCTGGAGCAGGGAGGAGCGGTACCCTTGACTTCAAAGCCACAGTGAATCTTGGGCCATTGGAGCCCAGACACAAGCAAGGAAGCAAGCTGCTGGGTGGCAGTCCATGGGAGCAGCTGTGTGAGAGCTCTCCATGAGGCAGCACACGAGAGCAGAATCTATTTTCAATAAAAACTAAAAGTAAATCAAAACAAAAACCTCTGATGCCCTTTCAGCTAAATGGTCCAGGAGTCTTCCGAGGTCTTTGGAGGCTACACGCAGGAGCAGCTCTGCTGTCCTTTTACCAAAGATGATTTGCATGGCTTTTTTTTCTTCCCAGTTACTGATAATTTTCATTTAAGGACAGTGTCTGAATATGAAAAGGTCTCATATGTAACTGGAAACAGAATAAAAGAAAATTACTGAGTATATGTTATCAAAGCCAAAGGCAGTCTGGAACCTGATCTGCTGTTCATATTTCCAGTCGCTGAGAAACGTCTAGTGGACAGGAAGTTAGGGAAGAAGCCCATGTGGTTACTACAGTGATGCAGGTCCCTGGGCAGGTGTCCGGGCAACCCTGACCATTGCTATCTCCAAGTAGGCGGGCTCTCTGTGGTTGTACCTTATCTCGCATTGTTGGAAAATAAAACAAACAAACCAAACAGGAGATGAGTGGTTTCAGTGTATTGGCTAGGAAATTTGACCGACACCACAAAACTTACTGTGCGCCATGGAAATCCTGCACACTGCATGCTCACACTTTCTGTTTTCCAAAGCTTTGTCCCACCTTCCTCAATACATGTGTGCTACCTAAATCTGATTTCTGAACAATTTTATTGTAAATCTGCAAATGAATTTAGGCGGCTGAGTCTGATGCCATGGTTAAACTGGCTCTCATGAAACACACTCCTGCCAAAGAGCACAAGTGTGTGCTTACTCAGGCTGCACAAAATGCTTCTGTAGCACTGGCTCCAAGAACTCTTCATTGAAGACCTGACCTTGGTCCTTAAGCATGTGTTGACTAAATCCCAGGCCATAATGTAATTGAGAAGTTGATCTGTAACAGAAAACCAAATCCGTAAAAGACGGAAGAATGTGTTATAAAGAAAACTCCACTTAAATAAACGTTCATAAAGCAAGAAAAGTTAGTGGAAAAAATAAAGACAATGCTTTATTTGAAACAGGCAGAGGCATGGGTAGACAATAACTCTCCCCAGAATAAATACAAATGACTAATGAAACAGTGGAAATGAACCAATGATAGCTGCATTCAAAACATAATAAGCAAGATCCTATTTTTTTGGAACTTTAAGGAGAAAACTCCCATGCTTGCTGGTGAGGGACACTGTTGGGGCTTCTATAAATGACCGCTAACATCTCTCTCCCAGTCTTCCTCTCCCTCCCCCTCCCTCTCTCATGTCTTTCAGATAAAAGCCCCTAGGGAAACCACAATGAACAGCTCTATACCCTGTCTCTCCATTCTGTGGACCTACAGTAAACTTTGCTCACTACGGTAGTAAATTCTTGTCACCTGCTCTGTGTGAAGAGCTTAATATCAAGCAGCATGTTCTGGGAAGCCCTGCCTTCTACTTGCCATTAGGAAACTTTCCAAAATGAATATGCACAAATTTCCCAAATAAAGGCCCACTTGATTTCTGAATTCAGGGAGACATGTCTTTGGAATTATTCCCAAAGTCTCCTCACTGGGCACAAGTAGCAAACGTTCTTACAAGCCCAATTCCTATGGTGTTTGCTAGCCTGCAGCTAACTCACATCCCATCACCATTCTCTGTGCATGCCATCACTGTATCACACAATGTCAGGGCACCTTTTATGCTGTGAAAAACTTACCCTCCATAGGCTGCATCCTGTGTGAGCATCAGATATAATCCAAGAATGCTGTAACTAGAGCCAGGAGCTTAGGTCGAAAAGGGCCTGAGTATTGCTGAAGGTTCTACAAAAGGCAGGTTCTGTGCCAGGCTTCTTCGGGTCCTGTGATTGGACGGGAGGATTGCCCCAAGGTCAACAGGAGCTGACATTACAGGGAATGATTATGATTGGAAACAGTCAAGCTCACTTCAGTGGGAAAACACACACTTTCTATCTTGCAAATTTGAACTCCTGTGTTTTCCCAGAATCTATCTACACCTACCAAACTTCCATGCTTCATCAGAGTTTGGGTCCTGAACGACTCTCTCAGGAACTAGCTGATGACTATGAACAGTGACATGGTCCCACAACAGAAAACACAGTTTAAACTAAAAGGTGCCTCACCCTGCTGATGGCACTATAGCAAGTCATTTTACTGGTGGGATAGTGTGCCACCCAGGAACTGTGTTAAGATACCATTTAGAAGACTGCTAAGTGATGAGTTTACAGGACTCTGTGGGTAACAGCAATCCTACATTCATTTCAAAATAAAATTCTAATAAATGAAACACCACCCCCATTCAGCTTATGTGTAAGTTAAATTTGCGAGATAGGTAGAGATTCTTCTACCCTTTTGGAAAAGCTGAAGACGTTAGGAGCTGAGAGTAGCAGACACTAGGAGCTGAAGTTAGCCCACCAGCATAGATTATTCTAATCTCCAGGTAAGGTGAATGTGATCCTAAACGGAAAGAGAATCCTTGCAAATGCTCAGGTGAGATGAAGAACAACGGGAGGTACTCCAATAGTGAGCCCTCATGAGTCTATCCAAGAGAGCAAGCACCAAAAGAAAGCCTTAACAAGTCAGGAAGCAACTGGAGCTACCAGAAGTTGAGAGATTCCTGGGTAGTTTTTGATGTCGTTGTTTTCTTTTCTTTTTCTGGTTGTAGATTTTTTTTTTCACCATCAGACTCAGCTGGCCCTCCCTGCCAATATCTGGAGCTTCCAGCTTCCAGAACTGTAATCAGATAAATTGGTGTGATTTGAGCTATCCAACCCAGAAAATTTTAGTCGCAGCCATAGAAAACCAATTTGAGAGTGGCACAAGGAAGCAGGTACTCCTATACAGATGGGGTGGGGCAAGACACAGTGCCACTTCCCAGCAAGGTAATTAGGAAGTAATTGAAGAAACCCAGAATCCTGGCTGCTGATTGGACAGCTTCGCTGGTGGGAACTCACTGTGGCGGTACAATCATTGTTTTCCAAGATATGTTTTTGAGAATGTTCACTGCACTATGTTAATAAAATTCTGATAAAATAGCCTGTGCTTTTATCCAAAGGAAATGGTTTCTGTGATCTCATGTCTTGCACTCCAGATAAGCAATGCTCTGTCAACACTTCACAATTCACATGGCTGATTATGAAATTTAAAGAGTTAGAAACATCCACCTGTGGACATTCTGAAGCTTCATATGGTCTGTGTTGACCCATCCCTGTAAACATCATTTTTTTACAACATCACTTTGGCAGTATGATTGAATGACACCTGGGTAAGAGGAGTTTGCTAACACATAGTATCACTATTTTAAAGTTTTGGATACTATGAACAATTAATATATCTGATCCAAAGAATTTGGGCTAAAAAAAATCAGGTAGTCAAAATATATGTAATAAAAACACAGTGTACTAACAAAAAGAAATATCACCAGGTGTAGTATTGAGAAGGGCAATGGACAAAGATATACAATAATAAGAATGGGGAGAGATGTAGGTAAATGCATATATTCACATAAACATAGCTGTTATAACATATGAAATCCTTACTACAGAATTGTACTTGGGGACCTGAAATGTACTCAGCCTTTATTCCCCGTTAAAACTGTCCTAGCTAATTATATATTCATGACAACAGGCAGCTTTGGGTATGGTTTGCCAGTGACTGTGAATGCTGAGTATCTTCATTCAGCCTTGACCAGGGACAACTTTAACCTACTTTATCCAGCAACACATAACTAAACAAATCCTTCCCAGTACTTCTTTTGGAGCTGATAAATACTGAATAAGCATCTCTTTAGATAAATGCTTGCTATTAGTATGTAAGGGAAATGCATAAAGATATGGTTCTCAAAATTTAGAATACTTAATGAATACTTTAGGAAGATAAATGCAAATAGCAGAAATTATTTAACAACAACATGCTCACAACACACACACACACAAATACTAAGAGAGTCCACTAATAACAATGAAAAACATCATCCTTTCTATTTTGCATTAACATTAGGTGCTTGTTAGGGACTCTGTTCACTTGAATGGAACCTTCAGTGACAATCTTTCAGAATGCACACTTTGAATTGCTAAATGGGTGAGAACTGGACAAAACCTTGAGGTGCCACAGACCACCTCAATGACAAGAAAGATGCCAGCTCAGAAGTGGCCCAACATACTGGCTCCTAGGAGAGACAAACATTACGTTATACCACCTTTGCATCACACTTCTGAAACCCCCTTTTAAAGCCCAGCACGTCGGGATCCCTGCCCTGAGCCTAGCTACCTGCGCCCTAGCTCAAACTGAGCTCTACTGTAACATGGCTTCTCTTCCCCTGACCTCAGAACCTATGCATTCAAATGGGAACTTTTGCACTGTTGTCTCCATCCCGGGCTCTAGACAAAGATGATGAGATTCTAATTCTGCAGAGCATTAATATATGTATTGTTTAGAACCAAATGTCATTATCTCCTTTTTGTAGTTCCTTCTGACTTCAGCCCAACTAGTGATTGACTGAAGCCTGTCGTACTGGATTTCTTACTGGGACTGGGTTTTGCTGTGGGGAGTTGAGGAAGTTACTGTCCTCCCTCATGGCTTGGCTGCCTTCTCTCTGCATCATGAGGACACCATGTGAGTTCATCATTCATTCCTGACTGATTTTGAAATGACACAGTATTAATACCCCTCCTGCCGAGGTATGGGGCTTATTTTCTCACTTTCTTCTGCTTATGTGCATGCCCATAACCTCTCCTTGCCACACCATCACCCCTCTTTTGCTCTTAATCCCTATCCTTCTTCCTCAGCGCCCTACTTTATCACTTTCCTGTCTCCAGATAGGAATGCAAATAGTTGTTTTGTCCTTTCCTTGGTTTCCCTTTTTAGTTATTTTGTAAATAGATTTTATTGAATCAAGAAACACTTTGTCTTTCTCTGGTCACTGATGACTCCAGGTTTCCTCGTCTATTAGGTTTTAGCTAGGGCATGCCTTTCTAGCGATGAATTACTGGAGAATAAGGAATATTTTAGAAGACATATTAATGCTGTGGAGAGACAGCAGAGGGTCAAGAACGTGGCGAGGGTTTAAAGTAAAGTTTAGGCCCCAGCAACACTGAGAGATTCCATGAGCAGTTTCTTCACAAGAATCAGAACACATGTGCCATAACAGGAAGTTTCTTACACCTTTTGAAGATGAGGGAGGTTCTTAATAAGGGCCTTCAACCTGGCTTTCTGCTTCCCAGACACACAGCATGGGAGAACTTGAGAAACATCATTTTTTGCTGTTATTTCGGTTTTCAGGTAAGGAAGTCTGCCTGCAGTGTGCCTGCAGGTGCTTGTGGGTCTCTGTGAGAGGACAAAGCTACTGCCAAGCGTGTCAGATTCTAACATTACATCTCTCCAACTTGGTATTTGCCCAATCTGAATGCTTAGTTTTCCTATGATACTAGCAAACACGTTCCTGCTGCTCCACAATAAATCTTAAGATTATGGCAGATAAAGCCTTGTTGATATCCCAGGAATCCTGCAGCTACTAGCCCATAGGGAACTCCTCCAGCACATTGAAACCCCCAAAGTAGGTAGATTTGATGAAAATTCAGAAAGTGTGGGCAGACTCGAAATAATACTTGTCTATGTTATGAATTTATCACACTCCAGGCATACCGTAGGTCTCTTTTTGCTTTTTGTAGCTGTTTGTTCAGGGCTATCTCTGAGGCATGGAAACAGCAGGTATTCAAGATGTGATTCTATCTTGGGTTCTTCTGTTGCTTCACTGTGATCCCGGAGCTCAGCAGAGCAGCCCTTGGACATCTGCACTACAGTCTCCTGACTTGCTGTAGGTGTCTGAGAGGACCCAGCTGCAGGAACCTAATTGTCAAACTCTCAGTTTTATATCCAGCTTCTCATCTGTTCTTTTTTAGTTCTATGACTCTGATAAGCTTGGGCTCATGGGAGAAGGTTTCTCTGGGCTAAAATCTGAAGTGCCCCTCCATGCCATGCCTGTATTCCCTATTATGAAGAAGAATCCCAAAGTTAAAACAATAAATTATCCTCCCATTACTTGCATCCTTGAAACTCATTAGTATCTAGACATTAAGGAAATACCTAGGAGACTGAATATGGGAGTTTTCCCCACAAAGGGCTTTCGCAATTTGCACACAAACACACACACACACCCCACAGGCACACACACACATAATCTATTTTTGAGAATTTTACATATGAGTACTATATTTACATGGATTCTCTTCTCTTCCTCCAATTCCTTCCATCATGTCCCTTACCCCAACACCTTTTCAAATTTCATTTATATATATATCACGTTATAAATAGAGCCTTCTGAGTTCATTTAATGTTGCTCATATGTACATATATTTAGAGCTGACTCTAGGGATTAGATAACCTATGAGGGGGTTCTTCCCTGGAGCAGACTGGTCCTCCTTCTCTCAGCAAGCATTAATTACCCAGAGTGCTTTATCTTGGGGCCAGAAAACTGATATCTCTAGTGGGCATGCCAACATGGATAGAAGAATTTGGGAAAAGGGCCAGATGTAGAACCCCAGATAGAATACCAACTCCTTTTCAAATTACCATCCACAGGCATCCTCTTCTTATAAAATTAAATGTCAGTTTGATCATGAGTAACACACCATTACATCAATACTGACATGAGATGTCATATGAGCTGATTCCATAGAGACAGCTAGTGGGCTTATCAGCTCAGAGAAACCTTTGAGAAATCTGAGCTTCTGTTTCTCTTCAGGGAAGCCCTCTGCACATTGAAGAGTGGACTAGCATTTCTTGTTCATTTAGTGAACATGAAAACACATGATAACATCAATTAATCTTTCACAGTCTAAAATCTCAAACTTTCAGAGCAATGTAAGCATTAGTTTCGCTGGAATCTAAGGTATTCCTGCCAGGACCTTTCCAGACCAACTGACCTGTCAAGTTCTCTCTTTTTACATTTACATTTTGCTATCCATTTTTCTGTCCTGGACTGAGCTAGCAAAGTTGTAGGATTTGTTGCTCTATCAGTCTCACTTTGTTCTGTGCTCTGGTCACCGGAATATTGTATTCCCAGCACCAAATACAGATCCTGACACATATTTCCTCAAGGAAAACAGTATTGGCTGAATAAATGAAGAAGCATGTACTTCTTTACTTTACCTTAGTTTACTTTCTGTTGCTATAAGGAAAGACTAGATACTGGATAATTTATAAAAAACAGAAATTCATTTTATTGTGGAATCTGACATGGCCATTCTTAGTATGTACTGAAGATCCTCTTCCTCCATCACTAAGTGGCAGAAAGCATCACTTGGTAAGATAAACAGGCTTGGTGGCTTAAGGCTCTTGCTCTTAGAAATATCATCAAAAGAGCCCTCACCTCATGAACTAGTCTAACTTGACCTCCCAGAGAACTACTTAAAGACACTACCAATATGTGGATTTAGAAATTAATTTCTAGCACCTGGAATTTAGGGGACATGTTCAAACCATGGCCCAGTGCATGTGGCCCAGCACAGAAATTGAAAACTATTTCACTAACTGTAATTTCACAGGGTACTTGGATAAAAATAAGAATTCTCCATCAAGAGGACTGCTCTAGCAGGTCTGCGTGAGCAGAGACACAGGAGACCAGTTCAGACAGAGATCCTATAAAGATAACTGCTGTTAGGTAGAACTGAGTGGGCCAGGCAGGAAGGAAGTTCTGCTCCAAGTGAACATAGGAACATGAAGGAAAAACCCAGAGTTTATCATGGGGTAGTGCCTTAGAAATTACAACATTTGCAAA
>LOJH01017324.1:9044-21091 GCA_001685095.1 Ellobius talpinus
ACACACACACACACACATACACACACAGAGGCAGGGCCAAAGACACTGCCCAGGGATTGCTGGGAATCCTGACTCAGGGGCAAGTCAAACAGGAGTCTCATGTTTGGATAAGATTTTCAAGTCATTCTTTCTCCCAGGGACTTTGGAAGACTTTCAGGAGTTGCTGGAGAGTTCCTTCCTGGACAAGCAAATGGGAGTCAGGCTCCAGAATTCCAGACCTACACCTGGGGCTGTGACTCATTACAACAATTATGAAATCAATTGACTGGCTGGTTTTCTCCTTCTTAAACAAAACACTAAGTCAGGAGAGAATGTTAGCTGAGCTGTAGATTCCCTCTCTTCAATAGAAGGGGCTTCACCACTACCCCCTATATAATAAGCATCTACCAGGCTAAGCACTTTTATTTAATACTCTCAACAGCCCTATTACATGAGTTTTGTTATCCTCATTTTTATAAAGGATAAAAACTAGGTGTGGAGCTGGCTGTTTGTCAAAGATCACACTGTGAGTAGCAGGATTTGAATCCAAGACTATTGCTTAAGGACTGTGTGAAAAAGGGCTGCACCTGTTGAGGCCCCCCCATCCTCAAAACCCAAGTAAAAATTCTGTCTTCCAAAGTCAATCCTCACTTGGTCCTGACTATTTTTTTCCTCCCAGCACCAAGAGATCTGGTTCTGGATAGTCCTTCAGGTATAAATATCCCGAAGGTCACCTTCCTAGCTCCGTCCCATGCCTGCACTCCAACAGCATGCCCACCTGAGATCTCCCCATGCCTCTCCAAGATCATACGTATCATCTTCTCAACTCCTTCTTTGCCTGGCTCAACACACAGAGGTGTTTTCCTCCAACAAAGAACACCACAGATCCCCATCTGGCTGATTTGCATGTCTACATCAGTGGTCAGAATAAACATAATAGCCAGGTGTAGCGCAGTGCAGACAGTTCAAGGTGACACAGTGAGACCCCATCCAAAAACAAACAAAACAAAACCCTAAAAAAGAGCAAACAAAACACCTTACAATATAAAATCAGAGTTACGGAAGATGGGAAGGAATTCTGGGTCTCAAGTGTGGTTCTACAGTTCCCGACAAGAAACAGAAACACCAGCGCTCCACCCTGAGTGCAGTGAATCACCTCCTGGGCAAGGCCTGGCTATGTGCAGGTGATTTTGACTGAGTCTCTGACTGAAAGCCACCGAGTTCCTATCCCCTCATGTCTCAGGGAGGAAACCAAGTGCAGGAAAGACTTCTGCTAGAGCTGGAATGGAAAGGAGTACCAGTGCCACTGCCACCCCATGGATCATGCTGCTCAAAAGCAGCCACCAAGATGAGCAGGCCTCATCCTGGCAGGCCTCCAACTGGGAACTCTCTAGACATTAACTTTACTCAATGAGGTCAGGAAGCCAGGGCAGGGGATCTGGGCAACAGTGAAGTGCTCATTGTTAACCCGCGGAACAGACTACACACCTAGAACCCCAGGATGACCAGCACTCATGGGCACTTCAAATATGCTAGGGTCTGGGCAATCTAACAAGTTACTAAGCACCTAAGTATTAGAAGTCAGCTCTAGCTCTAGCGCCTTGGCCTTCTGCTGCCAGCTGTTAAAATGTAAGCGGCCAATGGGTGCTCTGCTTTAGACAATAAGCAGTATAGTCCTGTTTTGCTTTTATTAGGGATGGAGATAGCAACAACATGCCAGACTACAGAAGAGCATCCATGGAAGACAGGTTCTAAGAGAGGCAACAGAACACTCCTTAATAAACTTTGAGCAGTAGGATTGGGTAACCTCTGTCTAAGAAAAGCAACTAGCCTTAATTCATACTGGGCTGAGCCATTGTTTGTCATAGCCAGAACCTGGAAACAACCTAAATGCCTCTCGACCGAAGAATGAATAAGGAAAATGTGGTGCATTTACACAATGGAGTGCTACACAGCAGGAAAAAAATGACATCTTGAATTCTGCAGGCAAATGAATAGAGCTAGAAAACATCACTCTGAGTGAGGTAACCCAGACCCAGAAAGACAATTATCACATGTACTCACTCATNGTTTGTCATAGCCAGAACCTGGAAACAACCTAAATGCCTCTCGACCGAAGAATGAATAAGGAAAATGTGGTGCATTTACACAATGGAGTGCTACACAGCAGGAAAAAAATGACATCTTGAATTCTGCAGGCAAATGAATAGAGCTAGAAAACATCACTCTGAGTGAGGTAACCCAGACCCAGAAAGACAATTATCACATGTACTCACTCATAAGTGTTTTTTAAACATTAAGCAAAGTAAGCCAGCCTACAAACCACAATCCCAGAGAACCTAGACAACAATGCGGACACTAAGAGACATACTGGGCTGAGTATATACAGCCTCCTCTAAGAAGAGAAAGAAGGGCCTTATGAATCTACAGGCTTTCCCTAACTTTGGATCCAACACTATCTTGAGAAAACGGGGGTCTGATAATCTAGGGGCACAGTCCTAACCACCTACACCTTTGAGTTACTACCTCCAAATCATGACCTGCAGGCCTCTACTGCCTGCACCTGACCTCCAAGGCCACCATTCTTTCTGGCTCACTTGAACCAAGACTCATGTTTCCCATATCCTACTAAAAGTCAAAGAATAAATTGTTATAACCATGAACAAGGGAAAGTTAGGTTAGCAGGGCTCTATTTGAAGATATACAAGCTATTTCTGGGTCACACTTTGGGTCTGTCCACTGGTGTGAACACCCACTGGTGTGAACACGTCAGAGAAGAGCAGAGCCTGACTTCACTCTAAATAGTTCCAGGAGCACATGCCCCCTCATGCACAAACGCAGAGTGCTGTTACATTTTATCATCTTCACTCTCTAGATGGTCTTCCTTCCAACTTTCTCTAACACATTGGTTTTCAACCAGTGGATCATGACCCCTTTGGGGATTGAATGATGCTTTCAGGGGTGTCTAAGATCAGAAAACACAGATATTTACATTACAATTCAGAACAGTAGCAAAATTACAGTTAAGAAGTAGTGATGAGCCAGGTGGTGGCGGCGCACTCCTTTAATCCCAGCACTTGGGAGGCAGAGGCAGGCGGATCTCTGTGAGTTCGAGGCCAGCCTGGTCTACAAGAGTTAATTCCATGACAGGCTCCAAAGCTACAGAGAAACCCTGTCTTGAAGAACCAAAAAAAAAGGGTAGTGATGAAAATTTTTTTACAGTTGGGGATCACCACAACATGAGAAACTGTATTAAAGGGCTGCCATGTCAGGAAGGTTGAGAACCACACTGATCTAACACATACTGAGGAACTGTATTCAAGGGTCTCAGTGTCAGAGAGGTTGAGAACCACACTGATCCAATACATCCCCTCAGAACACCAGGATGAAATGAACTGAAAACTCTGAGGACAAATACAAGAGCAACCACAAGGCCAGGAATTCCTGCAAGTTATGCGGCACTGAATACAGAAACTATTTCTCTTCTAACTGCCCACCCAATCCTCTTGTGATGCCAAGATTCCCTTTCTTTTGAAGCCCCTTCCAGAGGTCTGTGAGTGTGCATTAGAGCCGGCAGTGAGGGCCATGTTCTAAGCCAGTTGGTGATTCTGAAACAGTTCGCTTCACCTGACCTGACAAGCATTAAGCATCTGTCTATGTCCAGTGCTCAGCTCTATTCTGAACACAGAAAGGGAAGAAGGCAGCAATCTAGGCTGGGGAAGCACAGCACAGAACAGTGTCTAACGGACAGACTCAGCTGGGTACATGAAAACATTCTGGAAGATGGTAATAGAATTCACTTAATGCTACAAAAGTGTACACTTACCAAATAGCTAAATGTAAATCTTATATTATATATTTTAAAAAACTATTATTTTTTATTTATTTATTTTTTAAAAGCCTGGAGAGATGTCCCAGTGATCTGCTCTTACAAATGTACTCTGGCAGAAGACCTGGATTCAGTTCTTTGCACCCACATGGAGGCTCACAACCACTTGTAACTCCAGTTCAAGGACTCTAGAGCCTTCAAGCTTCCGTGGGCACCAGGGAGGCACACAGTGCACATACACACATCCTATACAGACATGCAGCCAAACACTCATGTACGTAAAATAAAGATCCTGAAGATCTGAACCATGTGATTCTGCAGGGCAGAAACCATTTTCAGACTGGCTGTCTCTAATCCATTAAATGAGCTATGTTCTAAAATTCACCATGGACTTCACAAGTCCTCAGCAAACCTACAAAACCCATTTGCCACAGGCCACAAAAATTTTACACATTTGCAACTAAAACAAGCAGAAAGCAGTGTAAGGTGCTGGCTAGACACTGCCCCTGCTGCCTGTCCCTCAATGCCCACCCCCATACTCCCAGCCTCCAACTACAGGCAATTAGCAAAAGCTCTGGTTCTGTGGTGAGTCGGATCCGAGACTGGATCCAGGCCCAGCAGCTCACTGTCTGACTTCAGATCTCAGACAGGTTACTAACTTCCAAGTAGCTTCTCTCGGTTTCTCTTGTTGAAAACATGGTTCATCATCCACCTCTCAAAGGGCTACTGTGAGGGAAACTGAGATCACACAAGGACAGAACCTACTGCACAGCGAGTGCTCCTTGCTCCAGCTCCCAAACCCCCTTCTGAAACGAACACATTAAAATACAGATGACTCGTATCAAAGCATTCTTTGTTCTGAACTGAAGAAAGGCAGATACAGAAGGGCTTATGAGAGAGGATTCAAGGGCCAGAAAATCATACTCCGGTCCACATGCTCCTGTGCCCCCAACCCTGTCTTGCCGCATGTCCCACAGCATCGCCCACAGCCTTGTTAAAGTTGCAGGGACTTCGTCAGTTTCTCTGAACCTCAGCTAAACAAAGACAAGTGCCTATCAAGTCCTGCTGCATCTTTGGCCCCTGTGGCCCTGGACACTGTGGTGGTACCTTTTGCCCTCTCACACTTCCCCACAAGGTGTAGAGGAGTCAGGGGCAAAGCTGAGATAAGAACTGAGAGGGCCAGGGCACATATGCCTCTCAGTTTATCAGTGACTGATCTGAAATGAGACTCACTCTTTAACCTTTGAGGGGACAAGCAAAAGATGACAAGACATGAGTGAGGAAACAAATATCCTGGCCTCTCCCTAACCCTGCACACACACCTACTTCTGCTCTTGGAATATCCTGGTTCAACTGTTTTGCTAAAGGCTCTTTTCTGAGCGACTAAGAACGAAAGCCCAAGTTCTACAGGTTTCCACCACACTTACAAGTGTGCCTTGAAAGAATGGGTGGGTGGTGAAGAGAACATGATAACTGTGCCGACAGTCCACAGGTAACCCACTCATTCTGCCTTCATAGGTGTACTGGCAGACACAGCTCTTAGTTTGAGAGATGTGCCATGTGCAAAAGCAATTCTGCACTGTCCTAGAAAGAGGTGAACAGGAGACAAGAACTCCTTCCTACTTACAGAAGAAACCTAACTTGTCCTTCCCTGGCCTCTCCCATAGCCGTAACAAATTCACAAAACATTTCTTCAGTGCAATGTCTGCAAGACTGCAGGATGGCTAATATCCTTACTAAGTGCCTTTAGTGTTCCCAAGACATAGTTAACAGTTAAACTCCCCTTCCAGAGTGTGTCGTTTCTAAACACACTCTGGGGGGTAGTGCCACTCAGTTGAGGACCACTGAGCACTAACTTGTACTGTTGTGTATCCCATGGGCCCACCATATTCTAGCCATCCTTTATGGTTCGGGAACTAAACCCAGTAGAACAAGTCAAGAGCCCTTGTGAATAATTACTGGATCCCTAGCTTGTACTCAGCATCTTTATAGGCAGTCACAGATCAATAGGAAATATGGGGCAGGATCCCCGTGCACAAGGAAGTGGTAGGAAGAATGGACTATAAAACATTATTTGATATACAATAATATATAATCAAATTAAGCCATATGGCCTATGAGAAGCAGATAAGATAATGAGCTGAGGGTTGGCACTATGACAAAGACTATGTGGGGAAAAACAAGCTGTGCCAGGTCTTGGCGAAGGTAGCATTTTCTTTGCTCAGACCCTCAGTCTTTCCCTGTTAAGTATTGCTGTCCATGGAAAACTCCTTTTAACTTGTGGTTCTAGGAGTCATTTACAGTCCAACTCTTCAAATCCCATGCTCAAACAGTTCCTGGAAAAAAAAGGTCTGGAAATTTTCTATGCTCCCTCAGAAGGCCAACTATTATCAGGCCCCACAGAAGAGGTAGAGTACCGAAGATGAAGCAAAAGCGTTCAGTGCCACACACCCTCGGGGAGCCTTGTATGCCGGCTGGGGAATGTTCCATTCACCTGTCAGCTCTGGCCTCCATGGTCCCCGACTGTGGGGACATGAGCTTCTGTAGTGCGAGGTCTTCACTCCCTGCTTCCTCCATTCATCTCGGTCAGGCCTCTAAGACTCCTCCCACAGGCTGTGCCACAAAACTCCTCACAGCCCACCCCACCATCTTCCACACTGTCCACCAGACAGTCAAGCTGCCTCTAGAGTCTGGCTCCTCCAAGGAGCCCAAGACTTGTGGCTTCCCCGATCCTCTTTCCTTTCGAGCATTCAAAACTCACTAACACTCCCCCTCCACACCCACTCATCCTTTACTTGCACACAATGTAAATGAGTCTTGTCTATTTATATAGAGAATCTATCTAATGTTAGAGGAAGGAGCCCACTTCCCCTGACAGTAAGAGCCAAGTCCAAGGCTCAGCCTGGTTGTTCTTATTCTTGAGACTCGCTTACCTCAGCCACCACTAACAGCCCAGCTCCCTCAGGCCTACAGAACCACATGTGAGTCCACAACCCCTGATAAACACATGTGAGGCTACAGTCTGTGCCCTTTCCACCTACAATCCCTTATTTTATAAAACTTTTTTCCTCCCACAGAAAGGTTCAGAGTGAGTTCTTTGGGTTTTTATCTCCCCAGACTCATGACTCACAGCTGTTGACCAATGATGCAGTCCCATTTTCAGTCACCACCGAGTTCTACCTACCTGCTGCTTCATTTCAAACTATGTTCTTAAAACAGTGCCAGCTAGGCTTAAGCCTCTCAACCACCCAACCACTTCATCTTGTAAAGACAAGTCGAGTGTTGACTCACATCTGTTAACGCCAACTCTCAGGGGGTTAGCATACTGAGTTCTGGGCCAGCCAGGACAGAGTAAGACCCAGTCTCAAAACAATTCAAATCAGAAAAATAATGCAAAAAAGTTGCCACAAGCCTATAATCCTAGCACTTGGGAGACAAAGGCAGGAGAACTCCAAGTTTGAGATCAGCCTGGGGTATACAGCAGTTCCAAGGCTAACCTAAGCTAATAACAAGACTCTAGTCTCAAACAAAACAAACACTAGGTGGGCCTCAAAGACAACCTGGTTCATCAAGCTTGACAGTGCCTTTCTTTAACTACTGAGCCCTTTCATTTCACTGGTCCACTTTTTTTCCCCCTTAGGTTTTTTTCCCCCCCAGACAAGGTCACACTATGTAGCTCTGGAAGTCCTGGCACTTACTATGTAGACCAGGCTAGGCTCAAACAGAGAGATCCACTTGCTTCTGCCTGCCAGTGCTGAGGTCAAAGATGAGCGCCACTATGCCCAACTTCTCCAGTCCTCTCATACTTTCAATTTTGAGGCAGTTTGCTGAGTTGCCCAGGCTAGTCTTAAGCTCACTGTGTGGCAAGGCAGACCTTGAACTTGCAATTCTCCTGCCTCAACCTGACAAAGCTGCTAGGTCTATCTGCTTTTGTCATCAAGCATAGTTAAAATCATGTAGCATTTGCATACAATCTACACATTCTCTTGTAGACTTTAAATCATCTCTAGGTTATTTTTAATACCTAATATAAATATAAATGCTATGTAAGTTACTATACCATACTGCTTGGGAACTGTGACATGAGGAAGCAAAACTTGGGCAGTGCTACTGTAGTCTCAGCACTTGGGAAGCTAAGGTATGAGGACGGAGCTTGAGTCAGTCACCCTGTGCTACATAATGAAGTCCACACACTTCCTGCTATCCTTTGCCCTAAGTGACAACATGTTCTAAGTAGTCCAAATAGTATGTATGATCCTGTCTTAGGCAGTTTGTAGATCAATGGAGTAAGGCCAGATTTCAAATCTGGACCCAGCCCTTGGGGTGAGTGATGATGGGGCAGACCAGACCAATGTCTTGCTGACACTCTTTCCTGCTATTGGGAGAGAGGGGGAGTACCAAAGAGTTACATATACACTCATGTGTGTACATGTACATGTGGGTGCCCTGCAAGTGAGTGTGTCAGTGTGTATGTAGGTCAGAGGTCAGCATCAGTATCTTCCTTCCCTCTCTAACAGTTCTCCACCTTACTTTTTGAGACAGGGTTTGTCACTGAACCTAGAGCTCATGGATTTGGCTAACTGGCCAATGAACTCCAGGAATCCATCTGCCTCAGATGTAACACCACTAGGGTTACAGATATGAACCGTCCTACCTGGTTTTTACATGGGTGCCAGGGATCCAAAGTCAGGTCCTCACGGTGTCCAGTGACCACTTCACTGGCTGAACCACATCCGCAAGTCTCCTCCCCTTGTTTTCACTGTCAAACCCTCACTTTGGGGGCCACAGAGATGACCCAGCGGGTTACAACACTCGCGATGATGTCGGTTTGCAGTGGGCAGTAACTACTCAAAACGTGAGGCACAGACATGTGTGTCTGTGACCCCAGCATTGGGTGGGAGGGGGTAATACAGGTAGATAGTATCAGGAGCTTTTACCAGCCAGCTTAGCCCAAAATAACAAGCCTCTGGGCCAAGGGTGTAAGGTGGAGAATGAAAAAAGGCATCCAACGTTTCCTAGCTTCCCAGGTTATGTGCACCCACACTCACATGAACATACATGTGTACACACACACACACCTCAATTTCACAAAGAACTGCTCTGTCACATGCCACTAAGGCTATGGCAGTTTGTCTTATCCTACACGAACAATGGTGACATTCCTCCCCTTGTTAGGGTAACAGCTGAACACCCAGTCCCAGCCATGGTCTCTGTCATCATCCTTTAATCATTTTACACCACTTCAAATGCCACAGGCTTTACAATTCCCCCTCCTTCTGTCATTCTGTCGGAGAAAAATCGCTCAATGCCCTCACTACTGCTGCGGGAGGTCGGTCCTCCAATCCCTCTGCCTCTGACATCTGTCAGCCTGTGGACAGCTAGCATCTCAGCACACAGCAGCAGTGCACTGCTCAGTAGTCTAGACATATGCCCCACTGCAGCTCTCCTGGTGATGCTGGCTCCACAGCAGCAGACAAGAGCAGGAGGAAAGACACGTTCAAAGAACACACAATCACTTGAGAGACACAAAAGAACATGCAAAATCATTTAAGAAAAAAACACCTGTCAACAACTACCACCAAAAAGAAGTCCCTTGAAGGTGTGCTGTGGCATGACTTCAATCAGCCACACCGCCTGGCCCCACAGCTTAAGAGATGCCGCAGTCTAAAACTTCCAGCCACTGGACAGTAGAGAGAAACTGTCTGATTTATGAAGTGGGTCAACCAGAAGAGGTCAGCCTGGGGCCTGCTCGGTCCTTCCCAGCCACTTCTGTTCATGCTTTGTGCCAAGTCAGAAGGCTCTTCTGGAACATAACCAAGTTTGGACACAGACAAAGATGACTTAAAACTAGAGGCCCAAATTTTCTCTCAGATAATACTAACTTTATCTTAGAGTCATGGCTTGGTTAGACACATCTAGAGCTTAGAGCTCTGCATTGTCACAAGACAAGGTCTGATCTCAACACATCTCAGAAGATATTCTTTACTGTTTTTGAGGCAGCGTCTCAGCATCCCAGGCTGCCCTGGAACTTTTGTTTCTTGAGGCAGGGTTTCTCTATTATGTAGCCCTGGCTGGGCTACATAACTGTAACTCAGAGATCCCACCTAACTCTGCTAGGGTTAAAGGTATGTGCTGCAACATCCAGTTGATTTATGTTTATTTGTGTGTGTGCACACATGCCCATACATGCATCATGGCACACATGTGGAAGTCAGAGAACAACCCAGGAGAATCTGTTCTCTTCCTTCCACCATGCGGGTTCTGAGGATCAAACCCTGGTTGTTGTCAGGCTTGTAGTAACTGCCTTTACCCACCTAAGTCATCTCCTCTGGCCAGGTCCACCATTTCTTCCTCCCCTGCCCTCCACCAGATAGGGTTTCTCTGTGTAACCCTGGTTATCTGGAACTCATTATATAGACCAGGCTGCCCTTGGTCCCACAGATCCGCCTGTCTCTGTCTCCCAAGTGCCGGAATTAAAGGCGTGAGCCATCATGGCCCGGCAGGTCTAGCATTTCTTGAGTTGTTTTTTTCTGTTTTGTTTTGTTTTTTCCCCCCAAGACAAGGTGTCTCTGTGAAACAGTACTGGCTGTCCTGGAACTAGCTCTGTAGACCAGACTGGCCTCAAACTCACAGAGATCCCCCTGCCTTTGCCTCCTGAGTACTGGGATTAAAAGCATGCACCACCAATGCCCGTCATATTTCTTGAGTATTTGAAGCAAGCATTATACTAATAGCTTTCAGTTACTATACCATGCACTTATTTAACAAATATCTGAGCCCCACTATGTAAACTCTGCTCTAGGAACTGGGGATCCAGACGGAACAAAGCAAGTCAAAATTCTAGCTAATAGTATGTTCTTATTTTTCTGGCACTAAGGATCCTAGGACTTCATGGATGCTGAAGAGACAACTACCACTGAGACTGAAAGAAATCTATGTCAACTGTGCTAAGAACTATGAAAACAGAATTCAACAAAACAATGCAGGGAAGAGAGTGCTATTTATTAGAATCATCCTGGGATGCTTCCTAATTCTTTTTTTCCCCTCAATTCTATGCTAGGAATTGAGCTAAATACTTACTGTGTGGAATTTCATTTCGTTTGAGTAACTCTGTTCAGTGCCATTGACATTCCTACCACACAGGCACGAAAATGGAACTTAGGGAAGTAAGACTGCAGAGTCTTGCAGGGAGGGGACTAAGGACCAAGGCCTGTGTCCTCCAGGTGAGGAAACTGAAACCAGAATTCAGGAAAGCAATTCCAGACTCACTGTCCTCCCCAACTGCACTACTCCACCAAACTGCTGGACACATAGCCCAAGAAGTCAAAGGTAGTGTGTTCACTAAATAGCAGCTCCATCCGGCCTCCTTGCAAAGAGATTAGTGCAATTCAATCTTCCTCTAATATCAGACTCTTCCTCTCACTCCCAGCTGAAAACCAAGCCTTATCTTTAAACAGGAGAAAGACGTCTCAGACCCATTAAGGCTTCTTGCACCCTACCACAACCACCACCACCAGTACCAATTCTCTCCGGAAAATGGAAACAGAATAAGGTGTGACTGAGCCAGCTGTCCAATGGGGCCGCAGTAGTTGTTAGAGGTGTGCTGAAGGACTGGCAATTGAGAGAGAAGCCAGCAGCAAGGGACAGCAGCCTTTCCAGCCCTATTTCGAGAAAGCACGGCTCTACCTCAAGTCCTGGAGTACCAGAAGGAGGGACAGAAGCACAAGGAACAGGTCACCAGGCTCTCGTGTAGAGGAGGAGAGGAGAACCAGGAGGAGGCTGACTTACTCAAGGAGGGAAGTTCTGAAGGGAAATGCCATGCCCAAGGTCAGATGGCAATGGCAGAATTTCTGGAAATCCCAAGTTGGGGGCCCAAGTTAAGTTACCAGAGAAGCCAAATGAGAAGTAAGCAGAGGACCGAGGTTCAAATCAAAGGTCACGGTCTGCACCTACCCACTGTGTCATAGTGTTTCAGTCACCACAGCCAGAGAACTTGTGGCTGGAGTTAATCAACAACTTCAGTTTGCAATTTCATTCCAAATCTAAGTACATTCACAGAGACTTCACTCAAAACCTGGATTTCCACCTTCCATTCCAACAGACTTGAGTACCGTAGCTTAAACACTGACTGAACTGACTTCCCAAAGCCTTCAGATCTTTTCCCCACTGAAATACATACACATACACAGAGACAGAGACAGAGACAGAGACAGAGAGAGAGAGAGAGAGAGAGAGAGAG
>LOJH01017325.1:6098-22342 GCA_001685095.1 Ellobius talpinus
TGCTGGGAATTGAACTCAGGACATCTGGAAGAGCAGTCAGTGCTCTTAACCTCTAAACCATCTCTCCAGCCCTTGATTCCCCTACACACACACGCAGGTTGTCCTGTATCCCAGACTTGTTTTGAACTGTAGTCGAGGCTGCCTTTGAGTTCCTGGTCTCTAGCTTGTACCACCACACTCAGTGATTTGGTTTTGTTTTGGGTTTTTTGTTTGCTTGCTTGTTTTGAGTTAATAGACTTACTCTGTTGCCCAGGCTGGCTTCCTACTGTTCTACTGGATTTTCCTGTCTGCCCCAGGGAACTGAGACAGACTAACAGGGGCAGATAGTTCCTAGTGAGTCTAGGCCAGCCAGCTGCATCTGGATGAGGCCAGCTACTGCTTACTTTCTGTTTTGCTTTGAAGACGATGTGCAGCCTAGACTGAAGAGAGCCCTGGGACCAGGGAAGGCTGCCATACTGGTGTGGTATAGTGTCTGTCATGACCTGGTGGGGCTGCCGTTTACAGCAGACAGCGCTGTAGTGGTATTGAAGGGAGCTGTTTTACCATAGTAGACTGAAGAAATTGTGTGACTACACTGCCAAGAAGATAGCAGCCCAGCCCAGGTAGTCAGTTTTTCTTGCCACCCTCAGTGGGAGGCGGTGGAGTGAATTGTGCTGCTGCAGGAGGGGCCTTGTTGGTAATGCTGACTCTGCATCACACCTGGAGAGAGTCTGCTGGACCCTTAGCCAGCTCAGTGTCCCCTCCATTGCGACTGGTGTGGGGACAACAGCATGGACACCTGTACCCTGTAGGCTCCGGTGGAGAGTAAAGACGTAGTGCGCTCACCTAGGTTTCTCAGTCCTGCCTATAACTGGTGGTTGTTTAGGAAGAGTACTTCTGGGCTCTTCCCCTGGCCCCAGCTACCTGCTCCTCCTTTATCTTCTTGTTTTTTTAGGTTTTTCGTTGTGTGGGTATTTACATGTCTGTTGTATGGATGTGTGCATACAAGTACAGAAGAGAGGGCTCTGGATCCCTTAGAACTGGAGTTACAGGCAGCTGTGAACTGACGGATGTAGGTGCTGGAGTGTCGTAATGCTCCTGAAAGAGTAGCGTGTGCTCATAACCACTGAGCCGTCTCTCCAGCCCCCATCTCCTCTTGAAGTTACTTTGAGGACGTGTAGTAGAAAGTGGCCAGTAAGAAAAGATGAGTGGTCAGCCCACCACATCCTTGGATCCAACTGTCTTGGCTCAGAAGTGTTGGGAATAAGCTGGGCATGGTGGCCCATGTCTATAATCCCAGCACTCGGCATGATGGGGCAGGAGGATCACAAGTTTGAGGTCAGCCTGGAGCACGGGATAAACCCTGTCTCAAGAAACAAACAAACAACAACAACAACAAAAAAACCCCAAACAAATCCAAAAACACTGGTAGGGCTTTTTTGGTTGTTGTTTGTTTTTGTTATTTTTTTGAGACAGGGTTTCTCTGTGTGGCCCTGGCTGTCCTGGAACTCACTCTGTAGACTAGGCTGGCCTCGAACTCATAGAGATTGGCCTGCCTCTGCTAACCTAGTGCTGGGATTAAAGGCCTACGCCACCACAGCCAGCTGTAGGACTTTAATCCCAGCACTGGAGTTGAGACCAGCCTAGTCTTTATAAGAGGTTCCAGGCCAGCCAAGGCTACAAGTTATACAAAGAGTTGTACCTGTATCTAACATGAATACTTTTTTTTCCCTTTGTCATTGCCTAAACAATACAATGTAACAACTAACCATAGAGTATTTACGTTGTTAAGAATGACATCATCAGTCAGGAAGTTAATCCCAACACTCAAGAGGCAGAGGTAGGCATATGTCTGATCTCTTGAGCTCAGGGCCACCCTGGTCTACAGAGTGAGTTCTGGGATAGCCAGTGAGTTCCAGGGCAGCCAGAGCTACACAGAGAAACCCTGCCTTTTTTTAAAAAAAAAAAAGAAAGAAAGAAAGAAAGAAAAAAGGTGTCGTCTGCCAGGCCTTAGTCCTAGTACTCCAGAGCCAGAGGCAGCTGGATCTCTGAACTTGAGGCAAGCCTGGTGTTCATAGTAAATTTAAATTCTAGAATAGCCAGGCTGTCCACTGTCTCAAACAAACCAAAAGTCATCGAGAGAGGATGTAGACACATCGCAGGTGCTGTGATCTTTTACATAAGGGACTTGGCATGTGGATTTTGGATGGGAGGAGTTGAGGAATACCGTGTGCTCACACAGATACTAAAGGGTGGGTGTGACTTATTCCCAGAACCTCACATCAGAAGTCTCAGAGAAGTGATGGACTCATGGGATTTTCACCTGAAAGGTTTTACGAAAGCGTTTTCTCCGCGGAACTTATTTCTTGTCCACTCCATATGTGAAGCCATGGCTTAGATGGTCTAAGCTGTCCCGTCCCGAAGCTATGGAGATGGATTGCTGTCTCTGCCTTGTGACCTCAGAATGCCCTTAATCTGTGGTGGTGTTGGTGGTTAAGGATCCCAAGAGCTTGTATGTGTGGATTCCATTTGTCATTCGTATTATGTTAGAGGTTAGAACTGAAAGCTGAGCAAGGTGTCTCACACCTGTAGTCCAACACTGGAGGCTAAGGCATGAGAACTGGTGAGGGTACTAGGCCGGCTGGTGCTATGTGAAGAGACTCTGTCTCCAAACAAGAAATAGGTAGACCTAAGGTGTTATTGGGAATGAAGGAGTGGAGTGGGTTTTTCTTTTTACAGTAGAGCTTGTGATATGTGGCTGCCTATTTACTGCAGAGGCTGAGGTTGGGAAATCATCTGACTGAAGCTTTGGAGGACAGCCGGGGCAGCATAGGGAGACACCTGTCTCACGTCAATCACAATAGGCTATCAATAAGTTCATTGTGTTATCAGGTATAGCATTCATACGAAACTTTAATTTCCATGTTGGGTCAGTTCAGAGACTAAGTGTTTATGTGTTCTCGAGCTCTTCCATATCTGGTGTATATATCCTATATTGGGTAGCTGAGTTCTTTCTGTTCCTTCAGTCTGTGCTATCCTCCAAGCCCCTCACCCTTTGCTGCAGACTAGGGACATGGAAGATAGGCACCAGTAAGTGTGGCTGACTGGACACAGTGGCATCTCCTGTCACCCTAGCACTCAGCAAGCTGAGGTGTGAGGATTGGAGCTTGGGCTGCAGAGCCTCTCAAGCAGCTGTAAGTCGCTGTGGGCATGGAGATGGCTGAGCGTACAGATGTTTCCTCCAAAGCCTGATGACCCAGGTCTGATCACCCAGTACCTGCCTACATGGTGGACGGACAGACTGACACCGCCAGCTGCCCTCTGACTTTCAACTTGTGTGTATGCACCACCCCTCAAAAAATGCATTATTTTTTTTTAGATTTATTTATTTAACATGTATGGATTATTTGCTTATATTTATGTTTATCCACCACCATGTATGCGCCTGGTGCTTTGGAGGCCAGAAGAGGGCAGTGATCCCTGGAACTGGGGTTAGAGTCCGTTGTGAGTTGCCATGGTAATTCTAGGAACTGAACTCGGCTCCTCTGGAAGAACAGCCACTGCTTTTAACCATGGAGTCATCTCTCCAGCCAGCATTTGCTTTTCTGCAAAGTAGCTTTATCTAGTAGATGTCCTAGAAGGTCTGGTTTCCTCTGTCATCAGTGTGGTCCCCACTCCCACTCATCCCTAGGAGGATCATGTTTTGTGAGCCACTGTTTCTGAAACAGAAGTGGTTGTTTTCTCAGCTCTCAGCTCTGGAGATTCCTGCCCTGTGTTCTGTACAGTATTGCTGCCTCTGTAGTGATACTTGCTGCCCTGGCCTGCAGAGGCAACATTCACTCATGCCTGTGCCGTTCAGTCAAAGCAGCAGAAGGACCATGAGGAACCAGGCATAAGGTGTGAACATGCCGGCCGTTTGTGGGCTTTTCGCTGGTTCCGGTGGTGACTGTGTCCAGTTTAGGCCGTCGGGTACAGTTATTGCCTGTCCTTTGAAGCTGACCGCAGCAAAGCTCACAGCCCCTTTTCTGTCCATAGTTTGATGAAGGCCGCAACAACTTTGAGGGTGAGATCACCAAGGAGAAGCTGCTAGACTTCATTAAGCATAATCAGCTGCCTTTGGTCATCGAGTTCACTGAACAGGTGAGGCCTCTCTGGAGGAACCCGTGGGAGAATGGTCTGAGAACAGCTCATGGCTCAAACCTAGTAACTGACGCTTGTCCCACAGACAGCCCCAAAGATTTTTGGAGGTGAAATCAAGACCCACATTCTGCTGTTCCTGCCCAAGAGTGTGTCTGACTACGACAGCAAGCTGGGCAACTTTAAGAAGGCAGCCGAGGGCTTCAAGGGCAAGGTGAGCCACCTCAGGACATGGGCTTCTTTTCCAGATGCTAAGAGGCCTGCCTAGTCTCCTGCAGTGCTACCCATTTGCCCATTAGGGTCTGCATTATGGGTGTCCACTGGGCCAGCCCTGTTACCCTGGTGAGGCAGCCCCAGACTCACGGTGTACAAAGCCAGTTCAGGGGTGTGAGCACATGTCCAGGTTCCGTCTGAATATGCCTTTTCTCCCCCAAGATCCTGTTTATCTTCATCGACAGTGACCACACTGACAACCAGCGCATCCTTGAGTTCTTTGGCCTGAAGAAGGAGGAGTGTCCAGCTGTGCGGCTTATTACCCTAGAGGAAGAGATGACCAAGTACAAACCGGAGTCAGATGAGCTGACAGCTGAGAAGATCACAGAATTTTGCCACCGCTTCCTGGAGGGCAAGATCAAGGTGTGGAGTTGTGCCTGGGCTGTGGTGACACAGCTGACCTTGCAGGATAGCATCTATCCCTGGGGTCAGTGTCTTGTGCTTCCTGCAGCGCTGCCTTCAAAGTCTGAAGACAATAGCGTAAATTCCTAGAGCCTGTGATGGTCATGTGCCCTAGGGGACCACAGATAAATCCCTCCTCACGTGCTAGCCTAGCCACGTGAGCTTCAAGCACCAGGACATATCTGTATTTCAGTTGATCTACCTGGAGACTCAGCCTTTTCTCACCAGATTGCCGGCAGCATTGGCGCTGATGGTTTCTGGGGGATAGCATGGGTCTCAGCTATCCAGGGTTGGAGACTGGGGCAGAGCTGTCCCTGACCGTACTCTCTGTCCCCTCTAGCCTCACCTGATGAGCCAGGAACTGCCTGAAGACTGGGACAAACAGCCAGTCAAAGTGCTTGTTGGGAAGAACTTTGAAGAAGTTGCTTTTGATGAGAAGAAGAATGTCTTTGTCGAATTCTGTAAGTGAGGGCTCTGGGGAGCTTACAGATTTGTGAACACTGTGGGTGGCTCTGTCCACAATGGCCCTTCAGCACTGCTCTCTTTCAGATGCTCCTTGGTGTGGTCACTGCAAGCAGCTAGCCCCCATTTGGGATAAGCTGGGAGAGACCTACAAGGACCATGAAAATATCGTCATTGCTAAGATGGACTCAACAGCCAATGAGGTGGAAGCCGTCAAAGTGCACAGCTTTCCCACCCTCAAGTTCTTCCCAGCTAGTGCAGACAGGACGGTATGCTTCCCACCAAGCTCAGCCGGGCCGTTGGGCAGGCAGTTCTTCAGAAGCTCCTGCCATTCTGCATGGCGGGGAAGCTGCTGTCTGTGGGGTGGGCCCAGTTCTACCCTCTTCTCATTTCCTACAGGTCATTGATTATAACGGTGAGAGGACACTAGACGGTTTCAAGAAATTCCTGGAGAGTGGTGGCCAGGATGGTGCAGGAGACGACGATGTGAGTGTGGTCAGCTCTGGGTCCTTGTGGGAGGTGCTAGCTCAGGCTTTGGCTTGGAGGCTTTGGTGGTCACATGCCTGGCACAGCTGTGTGTATCCTGGGCCCAGGGACCTTAGAGTTTGTCTTTGGTGTAAAGGAAATGCTCCATTTGCACCACTTAGACATCATTTAAAAAGTAGAGAGGGTTGGTTTTGGTGTTCTGTTTGTTTTCTCTGTGTTGCCCTGACTGCCCTGGAACTTGCTCTGTAGACCAGGCTGGCCTTGAACTCACACAGAGATCCGCCTGTCTTTGCCTCCTCTGTGCTAGAATTAAAGGTGTGTGCCACAACCACCTAGCCAAAGTAGAGATTTTAAAGGTACCTTTCAAAACCGTCCTATAGTGTTCTTAATCCCACTTCCATGGACTTGAACTGGCTAGGTCTGTGTTTGCTCTACGGGTACTACACACTTGTTAGTTCCTGTGGGGATTCTCTGGCCCTAGGCTGGAGACGGTGTGGGCTGTTTCCCAGGAGCTCTATACTTTCCAGATCAGTTTATGGCCAGTAGCCTTGATGTTGCTAATTTGGGGGAAGCAGAGGGCAGGGCAGGATTTGGTAGGGTGGAACTTGAGGACATGTGAGCGTGTGTCCTTGAGGTCACGCTGGTGAAGGTGAAGCAGGAAGCGGTGTACAAAGGAGCTGTAGAGTGGAATACAACACAAAGCCTGGGGAAGTGGCAACAGTCAGTGCTTGGCCTTGTGCTGGAGCTGTTGTCCCGCAGGTCTGCGACTTTGCAGGTTCCTAGAGCCATGTCCGATTGGAGGTTATGGCGGCTTAGTTGGGCTTCCTGGCTCTGGAAGCCGTGCTGTATCTTGCCTTATGCGCAGAAGCCTTGTGCATCGCCATACTCAGCCCATCACCCAGAGCCACTACTGGAGATGGTGACCAGGCCCTTAGACTGAGGGCCGTCTCACTGCAGCTTTGGTACTCTAACTGGGATTTCTTCCTCCATCCAGGACGTGGACCTAGAAGAGGCTCTGGAGCCCGACATGGAGGAGGACGACGACCAGAAAGCCGTGAAGGACGAGCTGTAGTGGAGGAGCAGACGGACGCCTGAGCCCAGACCTCGGGGGCCATGCTCCCCGCAGCCCACATCTCCGGAGCCTGAGCCTCACCTAAGGAGGGCGTGCCATCAGAACCCAGGGAGTCTTTCTGAAGCCACACCCTTCCAACACACGTGCACCTAAACCTGTCTCTTTTGCTTTTCAGTTTTGAAAGGGATCTCTCTCCAGGCCAGCCCATCTTAAAGAGCTCTCTTTTGGTGTGTGTTTGTTTTATTTTTTTTTAATTGTGATGTTTTTTTTTAATATGTGGATTTTGTCCCAAGTGCTCACTAAAATATTGGGGGATCTCACACTGGTAATATCCTTCCTGTTAGAGAGGTTTATGTTGCTGCTTCCAATGTCATCTTTCACCTGTTCCACCGTGGAAGGCCCCCCTAAGACTCCTGCCCTCCGTGGGAGCGATGGACCTGGGTGGATACAGTCACCCTCCGCCTACCTTGCACTAGTGTGTTGCCGCAGCAGCCTGGCTTTTGTAGATTTCAGTTAACCATGGGACTTACGCATCCTGTCAGAGGGTGGGTCCCTCACGTGTGGAGAAGACGGTGTGGCTGGCTGCTGGGCCCAGGCCTGGACGGTTCTCACTCTTCAAGTCAGGACTTTGCCAACCAGCCGGCTATGGGGCACATCACTCTGGCTGCTGGATTTGCTTCCAGCACGGCCTGTGGACCGTGTGAGGCAGAACTGGGACCCTTGATTCCCAGACTGGGAGTCAGCCAAGGATTCTGGGACTGAATCAAACGCCCATTCTTGAGGCATTTCTACCATAATATTGGAATTGAACACATTGGCTAAGTAAAGTTGAAATTTTACTACCCATTGTCACCTCTGCTTTCTGTCTCCGAGCCAAGGGAACTGAGCTGAAATTCTCCCAGGAGGGATAGTGAGTTTGTTAAGGTCCCTTGATCAAGAGGACACCACTACCTACACTGAGAGGCAGAAATGATAGATAACTGCTTACCACACAGGCTGTTTGACTCGAGTGCTTCCCCCCTTTGTGTAAGATCAATACAGTGGCCCCATCACAACCCTGGATGTAGGCATTATGGACAGGCTATTGGTGGGTGCTGGGTCACCGTAGGGACCCTACTCCCTCAAGTTATCCTCTGCCGTGCATCATGCATGTCCGCACGCACATACGTCATACACAATGACTTCTCTGTGTGTAGCCCTGGCAGTCTTGGAACTCACCTTGTAGACCAGGTTGGCCTCAGATTCACAGAGATCCGCCTGCTTCTCCCTCCCAAGTGCTGAGGAATGCTGGGATTAAAGGCATGCCCCACCATAGCCCAGCCACAATAACTTTAAATTCTGGATTGAAGCAGGTGTGCAGAGACTGAGCATGCAGCTCTCCAAGGAAAGAAAAGTCTGGGCTGGGCGGTGGTGGCAAACGCCATTAATCCCAGCAATCGGGAGGCAGAGGCAGGCRGATCTCTGAGTTTGAGGCCAGCCTGGTCTACAGAGTGAGTTCCAGGTCTGGCTCCATAGCTACTGAGAAACCATGTCTCGAAAAACCAAAAAAAAAAAAGTCTGGTAATCTGGGTGGAAGTGGCACCTTTTACCCTTGTGCTCAGAAGGCAGAGGCAGGCAGATCTCTGAGTTTAAGGGGCCAGCCTGGTCTACAAAGTGAGTTGGCAGAAATGTCTACACAAAGAAATTCTGTCTCAAAAAAAAAAAGCAATTAAAAGACGTTTCTGGGACTGGATGTAGCTCAGTTGGTAGGGTTCTTGCCTAACATGCATCAGGCTTTTAGGTTTGATCCACAGTGTGTCTGTTGTCCTAGCTTAGGATGTGGGGGCAATAAGATCAGAAGTTCAAGGTTATTCTCGTCAATATCCTGAAGTGTTGGAGACCACCCTGACCTACATGAAAGCCTATGTTTTACCAGGAATGGTGGAGCACGTTTATAATCTCAGTGCTTAGGAAGTGGAGGCAGGAAAAATGAGTTCCAGGTCATCCTTGTCTGTACAAATTCACAGAATAATCTGTGATACCTGATGCCCTCTTCTGGCCTCTGAGGGTACCCTCCCCCCCATAAACATATAAACTAAAATGTTTCAAAAGTAAAAGCAAGAGCTAGCAAGACAGCTCAGTGCATAAAGTCATCTAGCTCCAAGCCTATCTCAGGACATCTCTGCTGGACATGGTAGTGTGTGTGTGTATGTGTGTGTTGCAAATGGGCATGTCTGTTACATATCTCTGGGTACAGTGTGCATGCAGTGCTCACAGACCAGGAGGGGGGGTGTTGGATCCCCTGGAATTGGAGTTTCCAGCCCTTGTGAGCATCACATGGGTAACTGTGAAACGTCCTCAGGTTCTCGGCAGCAGCAGCCAGTGCTCTTTAACTGTTGAGTTCTCTCCAGCTTTTGACACACACCTTGAGTGCCAGCACTGGTAAGGCTGAAGCCGGAGAACTGGAGGTCAGAGGCCTTAACAAAACAGCCTGGGGATGGAGGTGCACACCTTTAATCCCAGCACCTAGGAGACAAAGGCAAGCGGATCTGTGACTTTGAGGCCAGTGTGGTTTACATAGTGAGTTCTAGGCGTTGTAAGACCCTGTCTCGAAAGAAGGGGTGGGGGAGGCAAGGATGGTGGTGCACACCTGTAATCCTAGCACTTGAGAAGGGAAAGCAAAAAGACCATCTTCAGCTACACATGGAGTCCAGAGACAGCCTGAGCTACATGAGATTTTGAAAAAAATAAAAGTAAGTTTAACTTGACTTAGTTCAATGGTCTGGGGTTCAGTGGGTTAAGAGCCAGAAAAATATAATTAAATACACACACAGATACACTTAGGGCTGGAGAGATGGTTTAGCAGTTAAGAGAGCTTCTGACATCTGCACACAGACATACGTGCAGATAAAACACCAGTGAACACAAAATAAATTTAAGCCGGGTGGTGGTGGCGTACCCCTGTAATCCCAGCACTTAGAAGGCAGAGGCAGGTGGATCTCTGTGTGTTTGAGGCCAGCTTGGTCTACAAAGCAAGTTCCAGGACAGCCAGAACTGTTACAGAGAGAAACCCTGTCTCAATAAAAGTAAAAAATAAAATAAAATAAATTTTAAAAGAAGTCTTAGTTCAAACAGAGAAACTGAGACTGAAGTCAGTTGTTTTCCCAGGCTCAAATCCACCCCCTCACATGCAATGGGGATCGTGATACTCCTGAGGTTGACTTTCTCAACCTTCCCTTCTGACATGGACACCTTTGGGAGCGCCACGGTGCCTGAGAGTCTCAGGACAGGAGTAGAGGCACACAAGGCCAAAGGGTCACAGGACTCAGGGTGGTCCCAGGGGCCCTGACCGTAAAGCTGCAAGCTGCCTGAGGTCAGACAGACAGACAGCCTCACCTGTATTCTTACTACACGTGCGCACTTTCCGAAGATATCCAGACCAAGACATCGTCTCAGCACCAAGGCTAGATATCCTCCTGCTGATAGCCATTGTGCCAACTCTTAGGGTGCACTGAAGGGCTTCCTGTGTGATTCTCTCCCAGGTCTAGGGGTGTGGGGTGTGGTCATCTACTCTATGGCTGCCTGATCCCCCCATACAAGCTCATACAAACCCGGGGATGATCCTCGCTGGTTTGGCACACAAGCAGGGGAAGAGGACTCTGTCACCTCCTTAAGCAGGGCCACATTACCCACTTCTATCAGTCACTCTGATAGTCTTCATTCTGACTCAGCAGTTAGGGCAGTTGTCCGCTTACGCTGCCTTCACTGGCTCTTGGTGACTCATTATAGGGCTGCTTTCCAGCTGCTTCGGCTCCAGAAGTTTCAGCAGGGGCCTGCTGGCACAACGGACCATGGTTACCTTAAAGTGGGTACAGTCACTTTGGAGTTTGACAGGGGAAGGTATAAATTTTGTCCCCAGAATGTGAGTCAAGGCTGTCATTAAGGGAATCCATGGGATGTGCTGGAGAGACGGGTCAGCGGTTAAGAGCACTGTCTGCTCTTCCAGAGGACCCAGGTTCAATTCCCAGCACCCATATGGCAGCTCACACCTGTCTGGAACTCCGGTTCCAGGGTTTCTGACATCCTCACACTGACATACATTCAGGCAAAAATACCAGTTAAAAAAAAAGACACAGGACTTCCAGGAAAGAAAACCAGCAGGGCTGTGAGTAGACTGTTTCCAGTCCCAACTATAAAGGTATGCTGTGCATCCCTCCCTCAGACAACCAGCACACCACTGCCCAGCTGTGCAGGGACTTGGTCTCTGGATAAGAAAGCTCAAATTGGGCAGCCACTGTCACATCACACGCTCCTGAGAGGAGTGTGACTCACAGATACCTTTCCCCTTTTTGCAGAGGCAGCTGATGGAGCATTCCAGAGCCAGACTGTGCAGGGCAGCTACAGGGTGGCGTCTAAAACCTCTGTGGCTGGGATTGGTGGATTAGTCAAACAACTGAAGGCTCTTAGGGGAAGTGGTGAAGGTTTAGCAGACTGGGATTTCCCAGTTTCCCCCAGGTAGCCAGAAGTCGACAGTTTGGAACTTAAAACAACAACAAAACCAAAAGCACTTCCCTAAGGGGCTTCAGACTTTGAAGTTGAATTGTTGACTGATTATTCTGCAGCCTATGTGGATTACCTAGCGCCTCACAGTCCCCAAGCATTGGGTACAAGTCACTGCTGGTGACATTGCCACACTTTTTTTCTTTTTCTGGTTTGGTTCAGTTTAGACTTGTGCCACCCCTTCTGGCCTTGAACTTGTAGCTCAGACTGGCTTTGGACTCGTGGCAAACAATCTGCCTTAGCCCCCAGAGGTTGTGTTACTATGCCAAATTTGTGTTGAACTCTTCATTGTTGCTGTTGTTGAGACAGTGTCTGGCTGGCTCGCTAGACAATACTTTACCCCCGGACTTTGATAAATTGGAATTGGGTATGGTAACACAAGCCTGCAATCCCAATGCTTAGGAAGCTCAGGCAAGAGGAGTTTTTTGTTGTTGTTGTTGTTGTTGTTGTTGTTGTTTTGAGACAGGGTTTCTCTGTGTAGCTCTGGCTGTCCTGGAACTAGCTCTGTAAACCAAGCTGGTCTCAAACTCTGCCTCTAGTGTGCTGGGACTACTAAAGGTGTGTGCCATCACTGCCCTGCTGGCAAGAAGATTGAAAGTTTGAAGGCTACAAAATGCTGGAGGGCTGGATGGTGGCTCACAACTTTAATCTCAACACAGGCAGAGTCAGGTGGATCTCTGCGAGTTTGAGGCCAACCTGGTCTACAAAGCAAGTTCCAGGAGAGGCTCCAAAGCTACAAAGAGAAACCCTGTCTTGAAAAACCAAAAAGGAAAAAGAAAAAATGTTGGAGGGTAACCTTTGAATTTTTTTTTGAAGCTTGAACTTCCTCCTTCTGTCTCCCAAATGCTGGAAGTACAGAAACTGTCACCACCCCAGCTTTGTGTAAATGTTTTAGTCCATTCTCCAAAAAGTAGAAATTCTAAGATCACAGACTAGTAACCTTGTAAGTTCATACTGTCTGAGAGGATCAGGGACAGAGGTCAGTAATTCCAGGCTTTGTTCTGACATCAACCACCATAAGGGACTTGAACAGCCCACTGTGTCTCCTGTTGCAAGTTGAGGAATACCAGGCAGAGGCCTCAGCTCAGAACACACAATTCCCAGGAATACTGTCTGGAAGATTTGGGGGCCGAGACTCCGACTCAAACAGAAACCCCAAACTCAAGGACCTCTGTGCTCCAAGTGGCCAAGGCTCCACGTGCGAAGAGTGCCCAGACCTTGTCTCACTGGAGGCGTTCACTGATGGGTGGATGGGCGGGTCTGTGGGTTCTCCCTGCTGCTCTGTGGGTGGCACCTTCACTCATACGCTTTCTTACGATCCTCTGAGCTGGGAGTGAAGATGAAATTTCCAGAAGAAGAGATAATCTTCACATACAAGCATCAGGGGTGGGGTGAGGTGTCTGTTACCCAGCTACAGTGCAAAACGTTTTATTTCCCTGCTTTAGGGAAGCAAGTTAGAAGACATGCTATCTAACTCCTCCTAAGAGACCAGAACTGAGCCCTGGAGATGCAGAGCCACAGAACCATCCATAACAGATTCTCTCAGGGCCTGTCCAAGTTTCTGGGGTACATAAACTCAGGGAGTAGCCTCTGAGCACTGAGGGATGGTGGAAACACCCCTGCCAGGCAGGGAGCTCTCATTCAGTGTGTCTTGTAGCCAGTGGACCTCGGCTTTACACCTAAAGGGTGTGTAACATGTTGGCTTGGTGCTGGCTGGAAAGCGGCCAGGTGATGTAAGGTCAGCTGACTACATTGCCTTCCCTGCTCCCCAGTTTGCCAAGGAGCTACCCAGTTTCAGGCCTCCCATGACCACCTAGTAGGTTGGGTTTCCCTGCTTTGCTTTATGCCCTAGCTCCCAGCACTTTTGAGGGTGAGTTTCTTGGAAATAGGGTCATTGTTAGTAAAAATGGATAGGGTGAGGTCACACTGGAGTAGGGTGTACCCTAAGTCTTTGTGAGAACGTCTATGGACGGTGTCTTTATAAGAAATCAGCGCCAGATGTGATGGCACATGCCTATAATTCCAGCACTTTTTTTGAGGAGGCTCAGAGAGGAGAATTACGAGTTCAAGGCTGGCCAACCTGGAAAACAACCACCTTTCCTAAAGGAAAAAAAATGTAATGGGGTCACTCAGTGTGGTGGCGCACATCTATAATCCCGGCACTTGGGAACTGACAGCAGGGATGCTCAGGACTATGTCTGATTCACAGTTCAAAAAGGAGTTCAGAGCCAGTGACTCTGTCTGGAAAACAAACAAACAAGGTGGGGTTAGGTAGGATGTGGACACAGGAATAGAAAGAAGCCGTTAGAGATGAATGTAGAGACTAGGCAAATATTTTTAGAAGCCAAAGAACACCAAGGACTGGACTGACTTCCAGAGGCTGGAAAGCCTGGAGTAGAGGCTCCTTCAGAACCTCAGGAGTCCTTCCCGGTCTCAGGCTGCCGGCCTCTGGAACCATGAGAGCAAACACTTGTTTTTTTGTTTTTTTTTTTCCGAGACAGAGTTTCTCTGTATCTTTGAAACCTATCCTGGAACACACTCCGTAGACCAGGCTGGGCCTCGAACTCACAGAGATACTCCTGCCTTTGCCTCCCGAGTGCTGGGATTAAAGGCGTGCACCACCACCATCCAGCGAGGGCAAACCCTTCTTTGAGAGTTGAGACCTGGGTCTGTGTGACTTGGTCACAGCAAGCCTAATAGAGCCAACCATTAGCTTTCAGGAAGTCAGGGGAAACCGTAGAGTCAGATTATCCACAGCTCTACAACCAAGTTTCGGGGCTCCTCTGGCCCAGCTGTATTCCTGATTCCATCTACCAGGTAGTCTCATGCCCACAAGCCAAGCACCACCTGAGACCTTGGCTGAAGCTGTTGCAAAAGCAAGACTGCTGGCAGAGAGTCTGCAGAAAACTAACGTGTGGGGTCCTTCCCTTTTTCCACCTGTAATGGGCACCACCCGGTCTCTTAGGAATGGACTGGATGACACCTTTAGTATAGTCTCTAGGAGACTGTCCAGAACCCAGAGGCACACATGCAAGGCGGGTGCTTAGGACTGGTAGCGTTGGCCTGCAGGACTGAGATCCTAGCCAGGGCAGCAGCAGTTCCTGTCAGTACGACACAGCCTGAAGCGGTTCTGGGAATTCTCTCTAGAAGCTACAAGGGAAGGTAAGAGCAACATGTTGGGAAATGGACAGTGCTGAGACCTCCTAAATGACAACGGATCAGTGCTTTTCAGATGGCGATGGGGCTCAGCTTCCAGCAGGTAGACAGGTAAGCCATCCTTCAAGCTCGGACCCTCCTGATGCCTTTGAGCCCACATCCACAGCTTTTCCCATGGGCTCTCTCCTAGTCCTTCTCCTGTCCTCTATAAGGCACCTTCTAGGTCCAGCTGCGGACAGGGTGTAGTAGCCAGGAAGGATCTGACCCCTTTGGCCGGACATAGCAACAGGTGTGCTGAAAGATGAGCCACTAAAACATGATCCTGTGCTCCGGGAGGGGGGAGCAGCTCGGTTTCAGCCCCTCACGTCTGCAAGCATGACTGAGTGGCTTTATATAGCCCCACAAGCCCTATATAAGCTGGAATTGAGGTTCTGTCAAGCCAGAGAGCCTACACACTGATCTGGTCTGGCTGGCATACTTCCCATTCATACCTACTGAAGTAGGGTTCCCACAGAGATAGCCCACCCCAATCCCCGGGATGCCCAGCAGAACTGCCCGCTATGCTCGCTACAGCCCCAGACGGCGGCGGCGGCTGTTGGCCGATCGCAGCGTGCGTTTCCCTAATGATGTTCTCTTCTTGGACCACATCCGTCAAGGCGACCTGGAGCAGGTGGGACGCTTTATCCGGGCTCGGAAAGTCTCCTTGGACACTATCCACCCCTCAGGTGAGTAAGCGTCGCTGGACTGGTCTGTCTATAAAGAGATAGGGGAAATTCTATGCAGAGGGTTACAGCTTTGACCCTGTCTTCCCACCGTGCCCAGGCCTGGCCGCTCTGCATGAAGCTGTGCTCTCTGGAAACCTAGACTGTGTGAAGCTGCTGGTCAAATATGGTGCGGACATTCACCAGCGAGATGAGACTGGATGGACACCTCTGCATATCGCTTGCAGCGATGGGTACCCTGACATAGCCAGGTGAGACTATGAAATACAGTACAGAGGCTCCATCCCACTTCCTCCAGGCTTCAATTGGTCTCCAGCATGTGAACCCCCAAATATAGCTCTGACGGTGTAGGCAGCAACTCTTGAGGGATTCTGGCAGTTTCTACCCGATTGCAACATTAGAGCAAACTGGAAAATCTGGCCATAGCTTCCAAGGGGTCAGGTTTCTTCCTCCTCTGCCTGGAAAAAACAAACAGGTGACCCCTCTGTTCCTGGGAGGGCTGAGTAGGCTTTAACCAACAGCCCTTCACACCCCAGGTATCTCATCTCTTTGGGAGCAGACAGGGATGCAGCCAACGATGATGGTGATCTGCCCTCCGACCTTATTGACCCAGACTTCAAGGACTTGGTGGAACTCTTCAAAGGAACCAGCATGGACTGAGCCAGCCCTGCCCTTGGGTTTGTGTCTCCCTGGAGGAGAGGCAAGCACCTTACCCTAGGGGCCAAGGTGTGCTCACTGAGCGTGCCAGGGAGGCAGCCAGGATGCTAGGACTTGTCGTGGGGCACGACTTCCCCTGCCCCCATACCCATTTCTCTGGCCTGACTTTTTTGTTTGTTTGTTTTTTCCTTTTTTATGATGATACTTTTTACTTTTTCAATAAACGTAATTCCCAAGCTGTGATGGTGAATACTTAGCGCGGTCCAGTGCCAAACCATCGCCATGCACGCTGAGATGTGGCTTCGTGGCGGCGCAACGCCTCGGGTTAGAGCCGCTCGGACCCGGGCCGCCCCTGTCCC
>LOJH01017326.1:0-12640 GCA_001685095.1 Ellobius talpinus
TCCCCCTTTAAATGTAAACAAATATTTATAAACAATCATTTAGGGAATTTGGATATAGTTCTCTCTAAACTACTTCTTTCTGGTGATTGGGTGAAGTATTTTTGAGGAGTATTCTCAGTGACCTTTTGGAGGGTCTTGGTCCATCAAACCACATTAGCCTGGAATGAACCCATAGATTGGCATCCTCTGTGGAAAAAAAAGCAGAACTTCTTTTCCAATGCAACATATCCTTAGACCCAAATTCTGATATATATACTGGTTTATATATTATTATATAATATATAATATTATAATATATAATTATAATATACATACTGGTTTAGCTTAGCAGCCCAAACAATGAAACATCTCTCTGTACTTAGCTCCTTCACAGTCAAAAAATTCAAAGAAAACACAATAATATACATAATTCATACTCTCCGTGCATATTTCATCTTTATGTGATTTGTTTTTCGTCTGTACTCTGTCTCTTTAAAAACTTTGTTTTTTTCTCTCTCTCACTCCCAAGCCTATGTACATTTATCCAACACTGTGACCCATTTAGAAGTCTTTTCAATCTGAATTTGTCTTTATTGTGAATTTATAATTTTTTTATATGAAGTGCTTCTTAAAATGCTAAGCGCTTTTAAGAATCTGAGCTGCAGTATTGCTGGAGTATATACATCTTTGCCTGCTTGCTCCACACAGTCCAGCGTGGTGGATGTCCATTCACTACCTCTGCAAGCCATGCACATTTCTCCATTTTCAAGTATGCAATGGCTCTATGTTGAGCCATTAAGCAGTTTGTAATATGCTGCTCACAGACCCCATGTAAATGCTTGGTCTCCTGAAAGAGCCAGAGGAGAGGTCAAGCTGGCAGCACATCCCAGAAATCCATCATTTCAAAACAGCGTATTTTTTTCTGCTACTGCTGAGTCAGGAAAACCTCTCTTAAAGAAGCTGTGGCATGCCGGCAGCAAACAGCAAGAAGTCATGTAAAGCTCTGTACTTTTGTGTCTAGAATTCCTTTTCAAGCTCTCTTAGGTATTTTAGTAAATTTAAGTGGCCACATTGGCACATGAATTTGTTGTAAGAGACTGTTTGTTGGTTCCCGGCTGTTCAGCCGCAAAATAATCACAGAAAAACTGTATTATTTGAATCACTGCTTGGCTCATCAGCTCTAGTTTCTTATTGGCTAACTCTTGCATCTTAATTTAACCCAGCTCCAATAATCTGTGCATCACCAGGAGGTCATGGCCTATCAACAAAGATTAAGTGCATCTGTCTCCGGTGGCAACTCCATGGCTTCTATCTGACTCAGCATTCCTTCTCCCAGCATTCAGTTTAATTTTCCCTGACTCACTAATTTCTGCCCTGCTATAGTTTCAAAGCAGTTTCTTTATTCATTAATGGTAATCACAGCATACAGAAGGGAATCCCACAACACTATACATTTCTAATAAACCAGAATTACAGAAGATACAAAACTAAATTCTACATATAGAACAGGAAGAATGATATACACAAACACTAAAGCAATAAATGAATTATAAAAATATAAGAAAAATCATCCTTTGTCTTGTCAATCCTGTCAATTTACAATGGCAAGCAATAGGTAATGAAACCACCAAAACACAGATGTACTGATATGGACAGTCGATGAATCATTGTTTTGCATGGGAATGTACCCCACAGATGGGGAGGGGGGACTGAATACTCAGTCAACAGGTGGTAGTGCTTTTTTTGGGAGATGAAACAACACTAGTTAGCAGATCACTTGGTACACACCTTTGAGTGCTGTAAGTGATCCTTGACATTTTCTATATTTCCCATGAAGTAAAAAGTATATTTCTTTAAACATTCCAGATATACAGGATCAAGCAAGCATGACAATCACCCACTGAAAAAATAAACAAAATAAGTATTTTCTCCCTTAATAAATATTTTCTCTCTTGAAGTGATTCTTTTCATATGGTTGGTCATAGTTGTGTGATAGCAGCTATCACAAGTAATACGGCATATATCCACAGGATGCTCAATCCTGCCACAAAGACATGTGCTCAACCATGTTAATAGCAGCATTGTTTGTCATAGCCAGAACCTGGAAACAACCTAAATGCCCCTCGACTAAAGAATGGATAAGGAAAATGTGGTACATTTACACAAATGAGTACTACACAACAGAAAAAATAACAACATCTTGAAATTTGCAGGAAAATGGACGAAGCTAGAAAACATCATATTGAGTGAGGTAACCCATGCCCAGAAAGATAATTATCATATGTGCTCCCTCCTAAGTGACTTTTAAACATAAAGCAAAGAAATCCAGCCTACAAATCACAATCCTAGAGAACCTAGACAACAGTGAGGATCCTAGGAGAGACATACATAAATCTAATCTACATGGGAAGTAGAAAAAGACGAGATCTCCTGAGTAAATAGCAGCATGGGGATAGGCAGGGGATAGGCAGGGAGGGGAGCAAAGAAAATGTAGAGCTCAATGAAATCAATAGAAAAGAGAAAAAAGTTAATGAATTTTTTAAAGGAACAAAAACATCTAGAAAAGGGTAAGTAAAAATATTCTTTGGTAAAATGAGTTGTATCTGGTCAAGGTAAATATAATAGTATAATAGAGAGGCTGTCAGTTATGTGACTATATTAAAAATCATATCACAAATAAATAGATCACATACAAGCAGGCCTTATAAAACTATGCAGAATAGAAACAAAACAAAATTCTTAAGGTAAATGCAAAAGTAGTTGAGGGAAAGAAATAATAATTGTCAGAGCTTAATTAATGAAGTATTAGTAAAATCAAAATGAGGTAAACTTTGAAACTATTAGAAGGAAAGCATTTGGTTTAAGCAACAATTTTCTGAGTAGAATTTCACTAACAAGAATGGACAATTTCATAAAATGTAAAAAAGTTTCTTAAAAGCAAATGAAACACCTAATGCATTAAGAAGAATGCTGAAGAATGGAGTCAAAACTGCCACCTGGTCAACTGACAGATTATACATATAATATATAGAATCCAATATATTAAATAGAACCAAATATCTAATTATTAAGCAGGTAAATGGACAAAGTAGACAATTTTCAAATGATGAGCAAATATTTAGTAATTTCACCAAAAACATTCAATATCTTTATGTATAAGGAAAAATTAGAAAAAAAACCTAACTTGAGATTCCATGTTACTCCTGATAAAATTACTATCTTCAAGAAAAAAAATGATAATCAATGCTGATGTGTGTGGTGCTGAAATGATATCTACATTGTTAGTGGGAGTGATCAGTATTAAAACTACTGGAAAACATTCACTGTGGATGATCCCCCAAATAATTTAAAACGAGAAGTGCCATATCATCTGTTTCTACCATGTCTGGGACTATGCCCTGCAAATCTCACTCAACTTATGGTACAGACCCTCACACTCACATGTTTATCGTGGCATGATAAGCAATGGGGAAGTCATGGTATCTGCTTACAGTGACAAGAGCGGATGAACTGGTGAATTTTATGTATATGGAAGATGTGAGTTCTCTACAGATCCATGTGGTAGCTGAAAAGACATCACTGCCTCCTGGTGGTGAGTCATTAAGAGTTTTTTTTTTCTTCTGAATTTTATAAGAGGAAAACCAAGACTGACTTTTGTTATAATTGGCTATTGATGTATTACCTCTTAATTCTATATAGATATTGGATGATCTTGAGCCTTGATGAACTGCAGTAGAAGGCATCCCTCCTTACTAGTATATGACTAGACTTTAAAGTAAGTTGACTTTTCTATTCTACCATTCCTTATCTATTTTACATTCAATTTTATTTATAATTTTATTAGTAAAAATAGACATAAAATTCAATTTTACTTAAAATTTTTTTTAAAGTATTCATATTCACTTCTCATTGTTATCGAACTGTTTCCCAAATACAATAATAATTAAGTACATAAAAATGACTTTATAGAAGCATTCAGCTGAAAATATGGATCATGTACTTTAGATAATTAAAGATTACTCAGTTCAGAGATTGTCATCTTTAATTAATAATTTCCTAGAAATAGAAATGTTCCTGAATTAAAATTAAACACATAATAATAAGCAAGCAAATATAAAACACCATTGATTATTCTTCCTAATACTATTTCTCTATGCCCCCATTATCCAGTGTTTGGAATGGAAATGTGCAGATTTCTGCTCTAGTCAGTTGATCAACCTCTAGTGCCTTGAGTAAACTATGTATCTAATTTGGCTCAGGAGAATGTATATTTGAGGGCCCTGATTTTTTTTTACTTTCTTTTTATGTGATTACAGCTTTTAGACATATTTGATATCATATTAAGGTGGTATTTTAGGGATTTTTGAAATCATGAGAGAAACATGAATTGCAAGTGGTTATATTTCAGCCTACACTAAAATTTGATATTGTAATTTCCCATGGAAACGCGCTCCCCAGTCTTCACAGACATGAAAACATAACCTTTGAATGTGCAATTTGCTTCCCTCTGTTAGTGCTGTATAGTGCTATGGAAGTATAAGCCAAATAAACCCCCTCTTGCTTTTAGATCACGGTGTTTTGTTGAAGCAATAAAAATCCTACCAAAGACAAGCTGGTACCAGCATAGCGGCGTACTGCTATGACATACCTTGACCAGGTTTTTTTGGAGGATTGTGGAAGGCTTTGGAACGCTGTGACAAAAAANAAAAGCCATTGAGTGTTGAGAGCTCAGTGGGGTGTTCTGTGGGAGTTTGGAAGGCAAGACTGCTGAGTACAGTGCAGAGAGTGGAAGCTGCCTGCCCTGTGAAGTTTCCCAGGGAAGCTTAAAGACTCTATCAGAGCTATTCACTATTTTGAGCTGAGATTTTATCGTTCTGGTCAACTAGGGCCTAAGAGTCAGTCGTAACTAACGAGAGACTGGCAATGGAATTGAAATCTTTATGTTACTGGGACAAATGATGCTAGTGAAAATTAATGGTGGCTGAGAAGAGACCAGGATCATTGAGGTGAAATATTCTGGGAATTGTTTCCTCAAAGTCAGCACACACAGCTGTGTTCCAGAAGCATTTGAGGTTGTACTTTGTGCTGGCAGCTGAGCTTGATAGTGTAAAAGTCACTAGGGGGTATGGTTTTTGAAGATGTTAAGGTATCCTGGAGAGTAGCTGATGTTTGGCATGGTTAGAGGACAGCAGAGGTCATTAGTGAAGGTCTTCCCCAGCGACAATTGAAGGCCCACAACTGAAGGGTTCATGCAAAGAAGTTGAGGCTTGGCCTCATGAAGAGAACCTATGAGTGGCTATTGGTGAAAGTGCAGCCCAGTTGCAGCAGAGGACCCCAGCATTTTGGAGATGCCAGTACCACGGGATTACTGCCAAGAACTACAGAAGCAGTAAGTGGAGCCAGCCAGAGCATAGAAAACGAGCTGTGTGTGCTACAGATGGCAGAGCCGGAGAAGGAGCTCAAGCTCCTTAGAGGAGTCCAGAAGATCATGCATGAATTCCAGATATTTAGGAATTGGGTTATTTATACTCTTGGAGTTTGGTTTTGCATGATTCATATTGTGACTGTGACCTAATTGTTTCCTCTTGAAGAAGACAGTTAATTTAGTTTTAATTTTTACAGGAGCCTCCAGCTGAAAGACTGAACTTTTAAGAGAGATTTTGAATATTTAGAGAGATTGAGTATTTGAAAGACAGTGAAATTCAAATGTGTTTGTATTTGTAAAGATTATGGCATTTTTATGTTATTTATACTTTTAAAGTGAGAACTTGGGGGTGAACAGGAAAGGAAGACTTGTGTGACTTAATAGAGATGAGTTTGTGTGTTAAATTGACAAGGGATGAGTTGTGCTGGCTGGCCTTGTGTCAACTTGACAGACAATCTAGAGTTATCTGAAAGGAGGGAAACTCAACTGAGAAAGTGCTTCTATAATATCCATCTTGTGGAGGCATTTAAACAAATTAAAATGGATCCACTATGTGTGCATTTAATAATATTTTATAAGTTGTAGAACGCTATTGTCAGAGACTGTCAGTATTGTCTGGTTTTGTTTGTTAACTTGACACAAGCTAGAGTCATCAGAAAGGAAGGAGCCTCAGTTTAGGAAAGGCTTCCATGAGATCCAGTTGTAAAGCATTTTTTCAATTAGTGATCAATGGGGAAGGTCCATATCACTGGGCGGGTGCCATCGTTGGTCTGGTATCCTGGGTTATATTAGAAAGCAGGCTGAGAAAGCTATGGGGAGCAAGCCAGTAAATAGCACCACTCCATGGCCACTGCATCAGCTCTAGCCTGTAGGATCCTTCCCTGTTTGAATTCCTGTCCTGACTTCCTTCAGTAATGAACAGTATTGTAGAAGTGTAAGCCAAAATACCCTTTCCTACCCAACTTGCTTTTTGATCATGGTGTTTTGTCCCAGCAATAGAGACATTAAGACATATGCATTGTGCAAAATACTTAATGCATCCAATTTTTTGTTTGTTTTCTGAGACATTTCCCTGGTAAGAATTAATCTATTTTTCAGAACTTACTTATCAATAATATGAATAAAAACCTAAGGGAAATGAATCCTTCCTTCATGGCTTTCTAGTCCTCTTAGCGGACAGTAGAAACAAAACATTTTCATAGAACAATGGAACATTTATATAATGAAAAATGTATGAATAAATGACTAAGTTGCTGAGAATTGGGTTAGTTTATTTATTCCACAGCATGTTCATAGAAACAAGAACCAAGATCTGTGTCCTTTTATCTGTTCATCTATTTTGTTGACAAAAACTGTTAAAATTAGATATACTTCCTAAAATATCCAAACGATAAATTAATATCCTATCTTCCATCAGGCATTTATAACTAACATGTTACTTTGACTACTCACTGAAGGAAATAAATAGACATACATAAAGTTTTGAAAACTGAGTATTTTTTACAAAATAAAATAGTTTTGATTTATCAGAAATTATGCAGTAATAATCTAGATTTCTCACATATCTATTTTTATGAAATAAGAAATGACATTTGGAAAAATAGACAAGTGTCAAATATAATCAGTTTTCATACTTAATAGTCAATACTTGAATTTATGCACACTCATTTCCTGGAAATAATTTGCCACCAGGGTTTTTTAAAATAAAATGTAATGGTATAAATTTATAGAGCTTACATAGCTTTGGGTTCTTAAAGGACTATATAACCTCTGCATGCTCTACTAATAAGGCAAACAAAATCCTTCGGTGATGTTACTATGTGGAAAACTAGTAGATGTCACTTTAAAGGGATTTTGACATATATCATTTATATTTTATAAGATTATGGAAATGTTTTCTCAGTATGGCAGTAGATTTTTAATTAAAATTTTACTGAAATATTTTAACTCAGTCTAATCATTTTGTCTCTGTTATTTTTATTTTAAGCCATTTATTTATTTAAATTTTGCTATCATTACTTTTTATTAAAAATATTTTTAGACAATGTATTTTTATTATATTCCCCCCAACTTCTCCCAGATACTAGCAAATAGCACAACCAGCTGGAGACCAAGTATTCAAACCCATGAGCTTATGGGGTACATTTAACATTCAAATCAAACACTGAACTGTTGCATGATCCAACTACTATATTCCTGATTATATTAAAAAATATTCTAAATTAGCATCCTACAGAAACACCCATTCATTTTTCTTTATGGTAGCACTCACCTATAGTATATGGATTCAGACTATAAATTAGCAGATAAATGGATGAAGAAAATGTGCTACATGTACACAATGGAATTATATTCAACTATAAAAAGAATGAAATTACAACATTTTTAGGAAAATGATTGGAATGGAAATTACTATATTAAATTAAATAATTTGGAGCAAAGAAGACAAATACCAAATGTTCTAATGAATATGTAGGATACAGAAACAGAAACATGAAAGGGGAAGTAGGGAAACAAAGAAAAATAGTGGCGAAATTTTAGAACATGAAGGCTTGTTAGTGAATTGCTAAAGAGTGGGTCTTGAGGTTTTACAGTTAAGCCTTGAACCTTTTCTTTTGAAGGACTGCATTTCCCAAATTCTTTTGTGGGCTATGGAAGTCATATCCACCCTTGTAAGAGGTCACATCTTATCTTCCTCTGTAGACATTTTGACCATTCACACATGTGGGCAACAAACTGCCACATCCCCTTACCATGAATCGACATAGTCCCACCTAAGGGAAGACCAAGCCTCTCTTTTGGTCTTCATCTCTCTACAGTTGCTCTTTAAATAGTCTTCAACCCCACGTTTGTTCACTCTCCTCCTTGGAATGGCTGAAGCAGTGAGACCAGTTGACCTCATGTGCCTGCCATCTTGCCTCCCCTGCCATGATCAAATGCCAAATTAAAAACCAAGATTAGCTAGCATAAAGTCCAACTACCATATCAATGTTGCATTTAAACATATCTCTTTAAATAACATCATACTAACACTGCCTCTCCCATACAAGGGATTTTGGCTTTAATGTCATTCTTATACTGATATGTTCATTACCACAGTTTATAGATATTATAGATTATTAGTAGTGATCGTGGCATTTATCAATTATATGTATTAAAAGGAAATGTTTCTCTCAATAGGGCAATAAATTTTTAATTAAAATTTTACTGAAATATTTTAACTCAGTCTAATCATTTTATTTGTGTTATTCGTATTTTAAATCATTTAGTCACTTAAGAGTTCATATTATTTTAACAGTCTAACCTTGTTCAAAACCCAAGTTCAAATCTCCTGTGAGTCTTGTGGCAGTGTTTATCTGTGAGCGTCTTACACAAACAAACTCTACACCATTCCATAAAATGGCTGTCATAGCAGAGAGGAAATACTTTCATTCCAAAATGGAGGGTGACAAAGGGAATTTTAAAGATGAGACAAAAGCTAGATGAAAACTTAGCAAAGCCCACACCAAATCTAGTAGCTCCACATCATATAGCAATTGTGGCATGTATGGATTCCCAAGGACTTGGGTAACCCTATCGCTGTGAACATGATACTTGATGTTCATATTGCTTCTCTCTTGGGCTAACTGTACTTGGTGTCTGTAGGTGGCACTAACACGCTTTTCACAATCCTGATATCTCCAATTTCTTGGAGTCAATGTAAGTTTAGTTTTTACCCTCATAACTTTACAAATTACTCTACCAAGGATTTTCATGCAGGAGCTCTGATCATGGCTCACATGCCAAAGCATCTGAGACTTTCCTTTGCTATCATCGTGAAAGTCTCCATCCATTGTAATATCTGCATTCTGCATGGCTGTAAAATTATCTTATGAACAAGGCTAATGTTTGGCAGTAGTTGGATCAACAGATCATGGAGTATAGATATGGCAGCCTATGAGCTGGCCAAGTAGAAATAATCCTAGAGGAATGACTTCTCTGAAAGTCCTTTACACCAGACATGAACCAGTGTCAAGAAGATGTCATTCAAATGAGATTATTCTTCATTTTTTTATACCCACAGTTGGTGGGATCTGGCAAGTTTCTGTGATGACAACAGCCATCTGTCTTAGTTTCCCAAAACACAGTTTTTGTCCACTTCTTATGTTACTAAACTTCTAATATCTGCACCCTTTTGTACTCAAATTTAAATACACTCTTTTAATTAGAATGAACTGCTTACTTAATAAAATATACACTTCTGCTTCATTGTTTGCTCCAGCCTCTCACTTTTAACCTGCCACACAATGGTCAGCATATCCACACAAAAGCCCAACTGTCATGGTGGTCTGAAATTTCTCCCACCAAATCTATTAGTCCATTACTTTTAAATTTAGCCTCATCACAATCTCAGGACACTAGCAAAATATAGACAAACCATTTGCTAAATAAATGCATAGTGGCTTCTAACACAAATCCTGGTATAGTTCTCATTTGTATCTTGAACCTCTTAAGTCTGACTTTCATTATTCAAACTTTTTTGGACATCATTCTGGTCTTTTGAACTGCTTCTATAATTGTCCATTGGATGCTTCTGTGATGGACCACCTCAGCTGGGGAACTGGGACCAACAGGACAGGGATTCAGGAATAGGTGGCTAAGGAGTCGGTGAATGACAAACAGATATGAGACTCAAAGGAATTGCATCTGAATGCATCTTTACTAGGCATGAGGCTCATCCTTTGTACAGAAAAGATTGCTTAACAGCATGCATTGTTTTTTCATGTGGTACAGATTATTCTTAGAATTATTATATCAGACACACGAGAATAGATTTTCATCAGACAGATGTCCCCAGTGTGAGTCTGTGGTTGGTCATGCTAGANTTTCTAACTCCTTTTCAAACCTTCCCCAAAACCAATCTCAAGACATTACAGGCATTTATCTCTCTCTTCTATCTTTATTCCATCTTTGCTGAATCTGTCTTAATTGATTAATTAAGTTTGTCTTTTGTTTTTTATTTACTAAGCATTAGATTAAACTTGGAAACCTTTTTCTCTTGAATGCTAACCATTAGCATCATATACTCCCGTGTATGGCAAATGGCTCATCAGTGGACTCTGGAAACTTAAACATACTGTCTTCCCTTCCAGAAGAAACAAGACTGTATTCCTTAGAACATACGCAGGTAATGCCAAAAGTGCAAGGGTTCTAACGCAGGAAGCACAGCACACACACACCTTCTGTGCGGACACTCTTCCTTGAAGCTTGTGCCACATCTTAGCTGAGACATCACACAGACTTCTCAGAAGGCTGCATGACAGCTTCTGAAAGCCTTAAAAGCTTTGCTTGGTCTACTTCTTCAATGTCTCCCAAATCCGTCTTCAAAGCCAAGAACCACATGATTAGATTGTTCATAGCAAAGGCACCATGATTCTGATACTAGATTCTGCGTTTGTTAACTTCCTAATCTTTGTGACTAGGAGATCAGCTTGAAAACAAAAGATTTATTATGCTCACAGTTTGGGGTGTCATTTAATCATGGAGAGAGAAATGAAGAATAAAGGAGGGCAGGATAGGAAGCAGAGTAAAGCCGGGAAGAGCAAGGAAAGACAGAGTTTGGGGCATGTTCTGGTGACCTCCTTCAATCAAAGCTTCACGTCTTACTTTTTTTAACACCCCCAATAATGCTATAATGACCTTGCCCAGGGATTAAAGCATTAAATAAATAAGAACCTTCATATTCTAATCGTCTCTGGAAGCACCAAATATTCTAATTTATGCAATTTACTACCATTCTGTTTGTTTCTTCATCCAAGAAAGTTGAAATCAGGATTCAGCTTCTCTTTCATGCAAAACTAAACGAGTAGAGAGCATTGTACCACTTGACATAAAATATGGTATGAAGTTTCAGCAAGCAAAGTAGAGTAGCATTGTCACAAGAGGCACATGGGCCAATAGAACAAAAGAAATAGACTATCAAAACATTCTCATGTATTTACAGATTTTCACTAAAGATGTTAATAAGCTGCATTAGAGAAGGGCATTTATTCAGCTATTGAATTCAGAAATTGTATATTCACATACTGTATATATGGGCTTGTAAAGAAATTGCCTAAAAAAATCATTCAAGAATTCTAAAATCAATGTCCAAAGCACACATTCCTTATATGCAAACTCATAAAGAAAAGAAGATCCCTCTACCCAACTTGTGAGGTGATCATTGAAGCATTTAAATATTATTCTCAATTGTATTCTTTTTAAACTCGGATGTTTCATTGAGGATGTACAATGCTAAATAATTTGTAGTATTTGCTGACATCCTTATTTTACTACTTTTAATACTCAGTCTTCTCGGTATAAGAAACTTCATGAAGAAGTTACATAGATGACATTGTCAAAATAAATGAAGTACCGTAGCTCAATATTTGATATGTACTTTATAATTCTTGGAGACCTAAATTTCATCTACAATTGAGCTATATTTTCTTAACATTTTCTTTTTAATGTAGGTAGCAATTCTTACTAATAAGGATTGAACTAAAGTTATCAAAAAACCTTCCCAGAATTCTTTAAATAAAGGAAACACTCTGGATGCAGATTTTGTTGGCACTGAAGTGATTAGCATAGCTCACCATACTTTGGTGAAAATGATGAAACTTGCTATGACCTATCTTTATGTAAATCACCAAATTATTTTTCAGTTGTTTTAAATCTTTTTCATATGAGCTAAAAATTTATCCACATACATGAAATAATTATAATTTATACATATATGGAATACAACTTTGAACAGGGGAAAATTATCTAAACAATTCAAATAGGAATGTATCAAGAATATAAGAATTCAATCACTTTCAAATTTAAACATTTAGATGTGGAGAGTTTAATTTTGTTTTCCTCTCTATGGGTATATCTGATTTTTCATAGATGGCCTGGTAATTTAAAACACTGACAATAAATTTCTTTTCAAAATAACCCACATGAAGAAAAGTTAAACGTAGGCATGGTGGTACATATTTGCAATCCTAGCACGAGGGAGGCTCTTGACCCTTTGAGACAAGCCTGAGATAGAAGGGGAGATTATGTCTCCAAGCAGAAACATAGGAAATAAGGAAACAAACAAGGAATATAAAACTAAAAAGGCTCTAGACCTAAATGGTAGAGCACTCGGCTGTCCTGCAACACAACAGGGTCAGTCTCCTGCACCACACACACACACACACACACACACACACACACACACACACACACACA
>LOJH01017326.1:12666-26603 GCA_001685095.1 Ellobius talpinus
ACACACACACACACACACACACACACACACACACACACACACACACACAGGGATTGCTTTAAGAAAAAAACTGATTTTCTGGATGTTTTATGTTAAGGATTTGTTGGATTTAATATTATCTTTGACCAATGACTCTATTTCCTCTACTTTATCTTCAACTCCTGAGATTCTCTCTTTCATCTCTTGTAATCTGTTGGTTATGCTTGTATTTGTAGTCTCTGTTCGTTTATCCACATTTTCCATGTCCAGGATTCCCTCGGTTTGTGTGTGTGTGTATTTTTTTATTGAATCTATTTCAATTTTTGAATCTTGAACTGTTTGCTTTGCCTGTTTGTTTTTTCTTGGTTTTCTTGCCTTCCTTTAAGAGATTTATTGATTTCTTCCATTTTTTTGTTTGCCTTTTCCTCCATTTCTTGAAGGGAATTTTTCATTTTCTTTTAAAGTGTCCCTATCAACTTCAGACAATTAGATTTAAGGACGTTTTCCTCTGCTTCTTCTGGGTTAGAATGTTCAGGTCTTCCTTTTGTAGAACGACTAGGTCCAGCTGTTGCCATATTGCTCTTTGAGTTGCTGGATGTATTCTAGCATTGGTGCTGACCCATCTCTTCCTCCAATTGGTGCAGGTGGGGCCTATGGCTTAGGTGATTACTCTTCTTCCTGGTTCAGTCAGGATCATGCCTCTGATAGTCCACTGATGTGGATCCAGGGGCTTCTCTCCAAGTGCACTCAGGGCCAAGGTCCTAGGTGCAATGGGGGATGGTTGCAGGTGTGGGTAGGCTGCTTAGGGGTCTCTGGAGTTTGGTGGTTGAGGGTGGGGCACAGGATATTCCTCCATGGACTAGTGCCTTCAGAGCAGGGCCATCCAACCTTGAACCCAGACACCTCTCAAAGAGCAGTCAGGGCCAAGGTTCAGGTGGTCAGAAATGTGTGGGGTGTGTGTGTGTGTGTATATGTGTGCATGCACTTGTGAACTCTCAAAGGACAATTTGTAGGGATTTGTTATCTTCTTTCACAATGTGTGTTCCATGCATCAAACTCATGTCTGCAAGCTTTGCAGTAAATGTCTCTGTCTGATGAGCCATCCTACTATATGTAGTAAGTATTATGCTTTCTAATATGCTTTCTGAAATTCAGTTTTCTAATTCAGACTTTGCTGAGTGTCATAAACATAAAGGCCCACAGAACCATAATACATACAGGTTTCAGATCACAATCAAATTATCAGCTATCTACAATTATCATTATATAATTAGCATGATAGAAATTAGTTTACAATAATGAACAGGTAAATATTCAGCAACACTCTTTTTTTCTTTTAGATGTATTAGAAGTAGAAAACTGTTGATGTTACAGATCTATTAAATAGCACGTTACTAGACGTGTGATGTCAAAAGCCCCATTGCTGAATTAATTCTTTCACAGTTTTTTAACAAAGTAAGTATTGCCTAAGAAAACAAAAATATAATATTGATTTACAAAATTTAATTCTGGAATTTCTCTTTGTCATCACTGCTTCACTTGTTTCTCTCCTTCATTGTTCTCTTTCAACTTAGTTATGTCTCACTATAATTTTTTAGGGGGGTGGTAGCAGGAGTATCTGTTACATAACAAAATTTAGAGAGAATGTTTTTAACAGTTTATCATCTCATTCAATATGTACTGAAGCTCATGCTCTGTAATTATAATTATAGTCAACAAATCCCACAAAAAAACAATAATGAAGTGTAATTGATAAAAGTCTGAGTTACAGTGAGTCATTACTCTATAATCCTATATTTATTATTCTTATGCTTATCTACTAGATTTAATTATTTTTAACTTATGACTTTATATTTTTTAAGTTAAGTATAAGAATAAATAATTTTAACTTCATTACAAATGACAGTGGATATGAATAAAATTCTTATCTTAGTAACTATTTAGGATGAAAACTTATTGAACTTGGTTTAAATATGTACATAATATTTAAAAGTTGAAAATTTAACTGTAGAATCTCTTTCCATTAATGAATAATGAATATTACCAATATTTAAAAAAATCAGTCGATATTTCCATAAACTGATGGTGAATATTGGAAATTTGGTACATGCACAATAGGATTCTATACAGCAATGAAGAAAACAAAATTAAGATCTTTGCTTGTAGATGGATGGAACTAGAAAAAAAGATAGAAAGGAAGGTAACCCAGACCCAGAAACACAAACGCTTTATGTTCTCTCATGTACGTGGATCTGAGTTTCAAATCTTTAGATTTGTCAGTTCAACGTAGACTACCTGTAGAAGGCAGCTAAGTAGAAAGGTCAAAGGGTTCCTGAAGGAGGAGGCAACATGAGGAAAGGGGATGACACTATACAATTGGTATGGTGTTGAAAGCAGAGAAGGATAATAAAGAAGGGAGTTCAAGTGGGGAAGGCCAGAAGGGGGACTTAACACCAAGGATACATTTTCAAAAAGTCATGTTGAAATGTACTATTTGGTAAACTTATCTAAAACCTCTTCTTTAAAAGAAGAGTTTACACAGAGATTTTCTGCACAGAAATGGTATTATCCCAGAAGCCATGAATTATTAAACAAATATATCAGTGCTACATATGGGTTTCTCCCTATATTTAATTTTTAAACATGGGATATCACTATGTAGCTCTGGCTGTCCTGGAAGCCACTGTGTAGATCAGGCTGGCCTACAACTCACAGAGATCTACCTGCCTCTGCCTGGCTAATGTTAAGATTAAAGGCATTGACAACACCACTAAACTCTTTATACAGTTCTTGATTAAAGAGGTCTTATAGTCTCCTTCATCATAAACAATAGAGGATATCACCATTGGTCTTAATTGCACACAATAATTATGTAATCAGGCCTTTCTATTGAGGACATTATATACTTTGGTCACAGGACATGGAGAAGTAAAGCTACTACTGACAAAAGAGCTTCCTGCCTGTTGGCTGCCTTCCATAGCAGCAGACCATGCTATTCAGGCTGCTTGGGAGAAAAGTCACAAACAGTCTTACACAGAAGTGAGCCATGTGAACAAAATGACTGGTCAATGACATAATGGTAACATAAATGCTACGGGGATAACCAAACACTTTTGATTAGATTTAAGGCCTACTGGCACAGATGTAAAATCCAATCTGGTAATACAAACATGGTGAGAGCTCATGACTGGAGAAGTCATAGGCACTGTTTGAGAATCAACTACTATCATGCTATCAAATTCACATCTATCTATCTTCTCTGTATTTTTCTTTATAACCACAGATTTGTACAAGTGTTTTACCTTCATTGGTGAAGTTTGGCTTTGGCATAGATGATGGTTAATATTGAAATTCAGAATAGGTAAAAGTTCAGAGAATACAGTACTGTGAAGTACTTGGCCTTCTACAAGACATCCATTTGTAAATCTCAACATCAAATCTCAGGAAACAGCATGGAACAGAGGATGGAAAAAAAAGTCAGTGCCAGAGCTTGGGGAGGACTACCGCTAAATGGTGCACTGATGTGGGAGTCCCCTCTGTAGGCTGTGAATATCATCAGTTAATAAGAAAATTATCTTGGGCCTCTGCAGGGAATAGAGAAAGTTGGGGGGAAACTAAGCTGAATGCTGGGAGAAAGAAGGAGGAGTTAGAGAGAAGTCATGTAGCCCTGCTGGAGATGGACACCAGAACTTTAGCTGGTGAGCCACAGCCAAGTGGCAATATACAGATTAATAGAAATGGGTTAAATTAAGATATGTGTTAGCCAATATGAAACTGGAGCTAATGGGCCAAGCAGTGTTTTAAATAATATAATTTTTGTGTGATCATTTCATGTCTGAGAAGCCGGGTGGCCAGGAAACAAACAAGCAGACTCATTACAACAGTGGACAGTGGACAAAACGTTGCTGATGTACTCATGACCTCACTTGTGTTATATTTACCTATGTAATACCTTCCTAAGGTGGACCCATAGGCATATCATCACGGAAGAGAGAAGGACTCCTGAGGAACTCTCTTTCTGAAGGACTATTGACACTTAATGATGGCCAAGAAAATTTCTACCATTTTCTTCAGTTGCAAGACTTTCAGTAAATAACCACTCATGCTTAAGCAGTCAACCATAACTAAAATTAAATGGGTCAAACATGAATGCACACACACACACACACAGAGGGAGAGAGAGAGAGAGAGAGTGAGAGAGAGATGGGGTGGGGAGCCAGGACAGATGATTATCAGGAAGAAGAGGTTCACCAGGATGGACAGCAGATAAGAAAAAATGAAAAGATTAAAATCATTATGTGCATGGTATGAAATGGTCAAAAGCAAATTAAGAATAAAACCTCAGCCATAAAAAGACATTAAACAACCTCAATAAATAAAACAAAACAGAAAGAAGTACATATGAGAAATGAGGTTCTACTTCCCAGGTCAAATTTAAACTTGAATTATCTTTGAAAAAAATCCAAGCTATTATTTTTTTCTGGATAATTCCCTAGTAAAATCATTTGTTCATAAAATACTAGTTTACTTGTTTTCTTTTAGTTGTGAACTTCTGTCTCTGCTACACTAAACTACCAATGTGAGCTTCCTTCTTTTTATTTTAGCACATCTTATATAACTTGGTAGATCGACCTTTATACTGAACACCTTCCTATCACCTATGTTTTGTAATTAATTTTTCCACATCTGGAATCTTATCAGTGAAACTATTGTATGAAACTTTATCATTTTTTAAATCATTGCTATTGTTATTCTGAAAGACAGCTCTAACAGTAAGAGATTTAAAACCTGTCTCAGGTACTTCTATAGCTGTTTTAACTTTTTATTACTTTTAACAATTTTTTTTCAAATATTTAAGTTTTCTTTATTGATGAGGCTATTCTAAATCTTTTCTCAGCTATTTCTAATTACATTGTATAACTTCTTTTTTTAAAAAATCTTCCTGTATCATTTCTTGCTTCAGAACCATGGCTGTGACTTTGTGCATGTTTGTCTCTTCTCAAATTTTGTTTCTTTTATTTCTTTGAATTACATGAATGTTGATGTACAAGAGTTCTACAATAGCCTGGAATGAAGTATAATCAAGGTATGTTTATTAGGGAATAAACTCACAAAAGTAATAGCCATTTGTTGGGAACTGGAACTGAATTTAGCAGTCAAGAAACCTACACACACTTTTCATTAGCCTTTAGAGTACATGATACAATGGCCAAAGTAGAGCAGTATATTAAAGGCTATTGGCTGAAGGAGTTCCCACAATACATCTCACTTTTGTCCAAATAAGAGAGTGAGTTCTAAACCTAATAATATATACAATAAGAACAAATATCAAGTATTGTCAGGGAAAAGAAGAGACAAAAAACATACATAAAATTACAACCAACATTAACAATATCAAACAAGAAACATGATAAATGTTTCAATAGTCATCCTATCCTAAGGAGTCTAAGTCTTATATTAAAAATAGCTTGGCTAGGTCATGAGAGGAAAGTAACTATGACCATCTAGTCTTCAGCACCATAAGAAGGGAATTAATATTACTTTAGTAAGCAGGAATATATATTCAAGCAACTTCTAAAAGGTATAAGGAATGACAGAGACAACTGGTACCTGATAATCACCCAAAGTCCCATTTTCAACCCTGGAGCAACTAACTTTGGCTAAGGTCTAGAGTAACTGACAGACCATTTTTAGAGACAGGAAAGTTTAAAAAACTGTCTTACTCTGGATTGGAAAGATTTGACTTTTTTTGCTTATATCTTGCTTGTCCAGTCTGGATACCATGCATTTTTTTCAGTGGTTGGGTCAGGGGCAGTTCTTTGCCCAAAGGCCAGTTTTGTCAAGAAGAAAACAAGCTTCACATGGAGTGTCTTTTACCCAACATTCTCTCTGATAAATCGGTGCTGCCAGGAGCAATCATGTATTAAGTCAACAGAATCCTAAGTTATCTAAATGCCAAATTCTACAGTTCTTTGAAGTGTGCAAAGATTACCCACCTATGCAGAAGACAAACTTTATGCATTTAAAGAACCTGATTAGTATGACAAATAAGAATGCATATTGACCTATTATTCTTAACTTCTATATAGCTTAAAGACTAAGGCTTCATAATAAATATTGAACAATATTTAAACAAATGTGCAGCAAATGAAGACAATGACCTCAAATGTAAACAATACATAAGTATCTTGAAAAGAGATAGAAATGTATAGTGTGATATAATAAATATATTCTAAAATTGCATCAATATACAAAATATCTTAAGCAGAGGAAGATACATGCATGCACACAAGTTTCTGCATTGTAAACAGAAGTAGGAGCATATTCAATATAACAAATATAATTCAATATACAAGAATGTATAACCATGTAAATCATCTATAAATAATAGCTCACAAGTAATAATCTAATCTACCTATTATCCCATCTAGTCTTTTTCTTTATCAAAAGATATCTCTGAGCTTACTTCATTTTCACTCCAACCATATGCCCCTTATAATCAACCCCTAATAGATGTCCTTAACCTCGCAAACAAACTTTGCTGGAGGAGGGGACATTATTTCCTAGAATTGCTTCCAGCTGTCATGGGGGCAATGTTATTTCTATGGGATACTAAAAAGCTAAAATGATGGTTAAGTTCCAAGATCGCAGTCTGGTAAAACTGCAAATAGTCTCTGATAGTTGGTAAGGTTTTTCTGAAGTTCTTCTTTGAAGTTTGGACCAGGACATTGTAAAAAAGTGCACCTGTCAGCTAGCCAAGTTGGAATCATCTGGAGCAGTTGGTAACCCAAAACAGATCTTAAAGTGGTGCTATCAGCATCATGACATCATAGCAACCAGGTGGAATCATTGTTTTGGGGCACCAATTTCTTCCTGGAAATTTCAAAGATTATTGCAGGAAAATTTATTGTTCATTGTGGAAAACTTAAACATTTTTCATATATTCAACAAAAGGTACCATAGAAACAAAAATAGGTATGGGGAGAAATAAAATTTTGTGAAAGCAGAGTTTTGATAAAAGTAGTAGTTCCTAGATTTTTTTCTATTTTCTGTCTCACACTAGGTGACTCCTGATATAATACAAAAATTCTGAATTTTTATTTCAACAAATTGCTTAGATTTAGAGAAGGATAGTAACTGTCAAACTCCAAAAGCCAGATTTGAATTTTAATAAATGATGAATACAATTATATGTATATCAATAAGATCTTGGCTGCTGTGTTGGTGCTGTGAATCAAACCTGGATCCTCAGGAGGAGTAGCTACTGCTCTCAACTACTCAGTCATTGCTCCAGTCCCATAGTCGACCTGTTTTAAGTTGTTGAAGCCCTATGTATTCTGTAAAATAATCCTTTATAAGACACATAGTTTCCAAATAAATCTCTATTTATGTATGTTTATATGTATTCTAATAATTATTTGTGTAGCTGCACAGAGTTCTGTAATTTTGACTTTATTTTGTCTTTATTTTTGTTTCTTTTGCTACACATTCTTGCTCATTTTTAACATTTTACATATAATGGAAAATAATAAATACAAAAATAAAAAATAAATATCCATTTTCCTTGCCTTTGTTAGGCCTGTCTTTTGTTCTTACCTTAAATATCGACAGTGTTTGCAATTTCCTTTCTTTTAGCTTAAATGTCTGTTCAACTCATACTTATTAAATTCTCTTATATCTTTGAAGAAATATGACATATAAAACACTAGTAGATTAGGCAGCTAAGACCAACCCACCATCCTTTGATACTAATGTTGCCTTGTTACACCTTAACAAATAACATTATTTTATGTAAATGACAAAAATGAAGAGGGGAAATGGAAGTTAATTTTTTTCATATATGTTAGAGGTTTCTATGTACTTCTGTGGTGACATAAGAAAGATAGTCTTGTTCCTGGATCATAGACTAGCCTTGAAAAAGTGGCAAAATGAAACTGATTTGGATGATAAACTGTCCTCCTTGCTAAAAGACCACTTAATCTAGGTGCTCTGAGACAGATTTATTTCTCTTTTCAAAGAATTTATATTACTTTTTTGGAATAATTCATAGGCTTCATAAAGAAGGTCATAAATAAAAAAAACCATGGCAATCTACCTAAGGTGCTGTCATTGAGAAAATTATTATTACATGAATAATTATTGTTCATCAGCTTTATAAAAATGCACTTATATATTTTCTCAATTATAATTATTTGGAACCCTGCATTTCTATAATCATTTTTCAGCTCAGTTTAAGGTTTCCCTTTATTTTGTCAGGATAGTTTCTAAACACAGAGCCTATGTTTCCCTCGGTTAGCCTGTTCCCTGGGGCCTCCCACTAAGGACATTTGCTGATGCATTAACTTTCTTATTGCAGATTTTATGGATCCTGGCTTCCTCTAGAGCCACGGCACAGATTTGGAGAAACAGTTGAAAATATTCTGTCAATACAGCAAAATAGCTCCACAAAAAAGGAAATAATGAAGCAGCTAAATTGTTAAGTTAGCGGTAAATAGACTGCGATGCAAACCACAGGCAGGGTGCTGTAGACATCACAAAGACAAACAGAAATTCTTCCTTGTTGTGGCTGGGCTGATACAGCCTATTATATGTATCGATCTAAAGGAAGATGAAGCTGCTCACAAGTCATGACAAGCAGGAGGTTGTAACTCTGGGCTTGACATGTAGGCCAAACAGTAAGGAGACTAGGTGCCAAGGTACTTGGTGGGTATATTTAAATTACTGTGCCCAAGATTTCCCAGAAAAAAATTTGGATCGAAACTCTCATGACTTATATTTAAAAACATCTTAGAGTAAGCACTAATAAATAAGCAGAAAAGAAGAGCTCTCTTTCCCTTGGCCACAGAAATGTTTAATAATTCCTGTGGCCATCGTTGTTACATTTGCATGTTCCCCCTACATGTTCCTCTCACATATAGGGGAATATAATATTATTGAGAAAGAGGCTCAGTTGCTGAAGGAGTTTTCTCAAAATTCAGTACAGAACCATTTCAGTTATGTCTTCAACTCTCTAAACGTACATGTTCTAATGCAGTCTGTGAGGTAAGTGTAGATAGAGCCTTCTGTAAGCTGTCTTTTCCTCCCTTTGTACACCATATCTGCACCAAACTGTGCCTCAGTGCACCGGCTCCAGTGTCCGATGGGGCAGGTAAGGTACATTCATCGAATAGGAAACAAGCTGCTAGATGAGAAAGATGAAACAAGATACACTGGTATGTAAACAGAGCTCAGCCATTTTACAAAACTCACAATGTGAGTACTACTTATGCCATTGGATATGAGATGTCCCATGTTTAAAATCTTTCATCCCATCTGGTTGATTCTCTGTTTCTGACAAGTAGATATTGGACTCAAGTTTCCATTAGCTATAAGTACAAAAGTACTGTAAAAAATACCCTGAGAGGCCTACAAGAAGATTCGATGGGTGAAGGTGCATGTAAAATGCATGTAAAAATCCTTCCTAAGATACAGTAATGAAGTGACCTGTGCTTGCCATAGCCATAGTAAGATTCCCAGAAGACACAGTAAAATTTAAAGCCATATAAATTTTTTAAAGTTAAGTGTGAGATGTTTACATTAGATTATCAAAAATAAACTTTTCTATGTAGGTGGGTTGATACAATAAATAAAGATGCCAACTGTTAGACCTGAGAACCAGAATTCAGTCTGCAGGACTCACATGGTAGAGAGAAGTGACTCCACCGAATTGTCCTTTGACCTCTAGGAGCATATTGCAGTATGCATGTATCCCCTTAAATATATACACAAAAGGGGAGATTAAAAAAAGAAGTGAAGGATGGAGTGAGGGAAGGAGGAAGGAAAGGAAAGGAGGGAAGAGGGAGGAAGGAGGGAGGAAGGGAAGGAGGGAAGGAAGGAAGTAATGAGGGAAGGAAGGAAGGTAGGAAGGAAGGAAGGTAGGAAGGAAGGAAGGTAGGAAGAAAGGTAGGAAGAAGGAAATGACAAAGTAAGATGTGGTTTAAGAATAGTGTTGAACTCAATGTATTTTTTCTTTCAGAATTTGACCTGGGCTGTCCTATATAGTAGCTATCAAGCAGACGACATCAAAAGTCTTCAAAATGTGATGTAGTTACTACAATTGTAGAAGTGGACTATGGATCCTATTACACCAAAGTATTTAAATTTTGAGTTTAAATTTGAAGGTGTATATATGTTCCATCAAACACAATTTCATTTTGTCGTTGAAATAATATCTTATGTTGTGACACTTTAGATATAATTATATTAATTTTATGTTTTAGTTATGAGTCCTTGGTCAAATTCCCCCAATCCCTCCAAAAAAGCCCAATATTTCCATCCATCTGGATCAAGAAGGCAAGTTCATTCATTTTTACTACTATAACTTTGTAAAGTGTCTGCTTTAACTTTCTACCTTGACAGTAGGAAGATTATAGATACTTGAATAAATCTTAGCTTATAAATAATTAGAAATATATATTCACGACAGAATTAATACTACACCCAATAAAGTATATTTTAATATATCAAAAAGGCATGTGTGAAATTTGTAGCATTTTCTAGCCTTTACTATTTTGGGTCTGCAAATAGAAAGATTGGAAAAGAGTACATTGTGAATTTTAAAATGAACACAAATAAAATATTTACTAAAACAGCATGAATTATAGTGTGAATTTGTTAATTAAACATTAAGATATATCTTTAGCAAAACACACTGTGAATCCCATAAGAGATTTTCTTCAGCAGTAAAAAGTCAATGAGTGAACTATCTAATTTGAAGTAAAAAGTCAATGCCTGCCAACAATGTTCAAAAATTTCCTGTCGAAAATGCCCAATATGGGCAATGAAATGGAAGATAAAATCTGCCTAATCTTTTTAAGGATTTAAACGTGAACATGATTTCAGAAGTAGAAAGTCCTTGAGTTTTATATATTTAAATACTGTTTTGTTGCAGTTGTAAAGTTAGACACACATGATATATATTATAAAAAAGTTTTGTCTAGGTATCTAAATTAATAAATTAAGGTTAATTAATGCGAATGTTGAACTCTATTATGTACGTGACATGAACCATGGTTGTTATATGAAGTGTCAAACTCCTGAAAAGCAGCAGATCCAATGACCCTGGGAGCTCACATTTTTCTTTAGTGCAAAACTGCTTTCCATTTTACCTAGAATTTATCAAGCTGCCCAATCTTGTTAAAAACAAGAGAGCCCAAATCAAAAATATCTTACCATTGATTGATTCTTGAGGAGTTTTGTAAGAATGACTGAATACATGAATATAATTTCTTGACGAGAAATGCATACTTGAACAACATGCATCAAGCAATAAAACAGATGTTTAATTTTCTCTTCAGTATTGTAGTTTCTATTAGAAAGATATCTTTGCTTTTCCTAGAGAAGAAAATAGTGATCTCTGTCCTAAATAAGAATGACAAATTGTATTGAACTGGAAATGTTGAATAAAATAGGCCAAAGACAAGCATTTTCTAAAATGACACATTAATACCAGTAACATTTTTATTGTAAGCAATACCCACTGCTTTTCTGTCCCCAAATTGATTAAATTTTAATATTCATAAAATTCTAGATCCTTCTCATTGATTCAATATTTCTTTATACATGGAGTTGATAACTCTAAGAGGCAGTGAAGGAATTACAATCTTCCTGTCTGGATTTCTCTTTGTTAAAAGTTATCTTGTGAAGTAAATGAAATAATAAAGACCCCTGAACTTAAAGAACAAAATTGGAACAGAGAAGACGGCTTCATCAGAAAAGTACTTGCTGAAACCTGCAAAAACATGATCTGGCTCCCTAGCATGTACTTAAGAAGCCAACTATGTTGGCAGGGGTGCCTGGAATCCTAGCACTGCTGAGGTAGAAACAAGGGTATTTCCAGTGATTGCTGGCTAGATCATCTCACCAAGGTGGTAAGATCCAGACTCAGCAAGAGATCATCTTAAAACAAAATGCAGAATGATAAAAAGACACCTGGCATCAGTCTCTTATTGCCAGACAAGCACCTGCATTAATACACACCCCCACACATTTACACACAAGAACATGTACACAGACATATTCTGTCCACATGTATACTTCCTCACACCAAGGAATATAAGAAGTCATTGCATTTGAAAGCTGTATATTTCCTTACATCTTGGAGGTCTAGAGTAATGATAAAATGGAACTAAAATACTGTGAAGAAGTGTAAGCGAATAAAAAGTTAGCATGTAAAAGTTTTATTTACTAGCCAACAAAATTTTAACCTGGAAGTTAACTTTAGATACTAATGTTGAACTTTATAGATTTCATTACCCCATATGGATATCTCTAATACTGTTCTCCGGCACATCACTACTTTTTCAGTTGTTTGGCATTTGCTTCATTAGTTTGATCAGAAGTGCTTTAAATAAAAGAGGACAAATCTAAATTTCATTTCTTGAAATCATAAAATAGAGGTTATTTCTTAAACAATACACTATTTTCAAAACTGCATATGTAATATTGTCATATCAAATGATGATTTGGTTTTTTCTTTTTAATTAGTTCTTTGAAAAATTTATGCAGTGAATTTTGATTATATTCACACTCTTTGCTAACTTCTCAAGGATCCCTAGACACCAAACTTTTCTTTTTTTGTTTTTAATCTTTCCGGTCCAATTTGTACTTTCTGGGTAATCACAGATTTGTGACCTTCCTGAAATGTGTATTCATGGATTTGTTGCCTTCCATTGACACTCATATTCATGGATTTGGGACCTTCCACTTTAATATGTGTTCATGGGTTGTGGTCTTCCACTGACATGCATATTCATGGATTTGTGGTCTTCCACTGAAATGCGTATTCATGGAATTGTGACCTTCCATGTAAATGTGTGTTCATGGATTTGAGGCCTTCCACTGAAATGTTTATTCATGGAATTGAGGCCTTCCACTGAAATGTGCACATCTTACCTGTAGCAATATTTATAAAGAAAACTGATTCCCTTTTCCCAGCTGCTCTCAGCTGCCCACAGCTCACTGATTAGGTGTAAGGCTTCATATCCACTTCTTGTCTCCATGCTGCGATTTATTTAGATTGAGTTTGCATGGGGTTGGTGCTTTCTGTCTCTACAGCCTCTGTGGGTTTCTATGTGCATCTGCCCTGTTGTATGTGTTGACACTGTATCCCTGAGCCTTGGGAGGAGAGGGTGTAACATCAATTTTCCATTAAAGACTGAGCTTTAAGAAGTCCCTTATTCTCTACAAATTTGTCAATTGTGTGTCTGTGTCAATCAATATCTTAGAATGGATAGCTTCTCTGATAAGATTTAAGAGATTCATTAATCAATGGGTATAATAATATGTTATTATGTGTCATTTTAATAATGTATGCATTAAACAGCATACTGGTTGTAGGCTTTTTCCTTAGGTCTCTGACCTGTCTAGCCACAGGTTCTTTGTTTAACAATGGTGCCAGTAATGGACTTTATCTTGCACAGAAGGTCTTAGATTTCATTAGAATATACTTGATTACTCTGATGATGCTTACACTACTACTGTACAGCAGGCATGTATTGACAGGCCACACATTATTATAACTTGCAATGTTCACAATTGAATATTTATGATCATTTTTTTCCTCTGTTAGTGTGCACAGCCCCTTCCACCGCCATGATTGTTAGCCAGTAGGGATGAAACTTCACAGTCAGTACCAGCTTGATATTTCTATGATTTGTGACTCAAGTACGTATGTCTGTAGCAATTGGGCCTTACTGTCTAGTCTGGATGGTAAATATTAATGATGAAAATAGAGTTTGGAGACCTATGGGATCTCACTGTCTGAAAATGCAAAGAGAGAAAACCCATTCTTAGCTTCTTATTTGGTAATATAAAGTAAGTAGTAGAGTTATTATTGTTCCTTTTAAGATAACTATATTTAAATAGATAGATGATAGATAGAAGATGATAGATAGATAGATAGATAGATAGATAGATAG
>LOJH01017327.1:3757-18409 GCA_001685095.1 Ellobius talpinus
AGAGAGAGAGAGAGAGAGAGAGAGGTAAAAGGAAATGATAGGGGTATGCGCTGTTCAGACAGGAAACTGGAATTCACCCTCTTCTTTGGTTGCCAGCTTCCCTCCTGCTTCAGTTTCAAGCCCATAGTGCTTTTGACCTGAGGCTCTTTCAAGGATTTTCTAATAGTCTACTATGTAGTTTGCAAGGCCTCGTGAGGTAGGGTTTTGTGTGTGTGTGTGTGTGTGTGTGTTCTATATTTATGGGACCAATATAAAACAGTGGGATCAAAGTGTGTTCATTTGTTCAGCTTATTGGGGCTGTGTTTTGACACCCAGATCTTAGAATGTGACTAAGAAATACTTTCAAACAAAATGCTGCAAACTCAAACCCATTAAACTCAGGTCTAAGACAATCACAGCACAGACAGCACGCAGTAACATGGAACTACCTCTACTGGAGTCCACCCAGCAGCACGCTACTGCAGTGTAGAAATGGCCCAGTGAGAGTTGATGGTAAAATTAAGTGTCCCATGCCGGGAAGTGACACGGAAATGAAGATAATGAGCAGTTTTCTCCCAAGCCTGCTCCTCTGCATAGAACTGCCCTTGTTACTCTCTACTGGGATGTAAAGAGATGTGGAATGCACAGGCAATTTCCCTCACTACGAAGTCATTTTCCCAAGAGAACAACAGAAAATGGACAGGTGTGATCTCACCTCTTCCTGGAAGAGATTCTGCCTATTCTTCAGGGCTCGCAGCCTGTTCTGCTTGTCCTCGTGTTCCAAGTGCTCATCAGGGGGATGGAAGTAGCCAATGAGGTCCTGCAAACTCAGGCTCACAGACTCGATGGGCAAGTCAATGGTGGGTGCCTTTGCTTTCTTGCTGAGAGCATCCAGGCCCCTGAATCAATAGCAAACACTTCTCTGGATTAGTGATCCACAATTTCAGTTCAGTGTTTTTCAACTGGCAGATGATTTGACATTGACAGGCTCTCTTACAGAAGGCACAAAAGAATGTTCAAGGTATCCTTTCTACCAGTCATAATGGCCATCCTCACATTACAACTGTGCAACACAGTATCTAAGCATCACAGACTCTAGCATCCAGAGTCATGCCTCTACAACAAACCCAGTTGGACCAATGGAGAAATGGTCCAGATACAAAGTCAACTGATAGCACTACTTTAAGATGTAAGACTATGTCTTCCCTGATTCAAAGCTCTGACATTTCCTTGTTTAAGGTTGGTTTGGCTTTTGGTAAGGGATTATTTTAGGTTTTACTAACATTGACACTAGTTGCTACTCTATAATTCCTATCAGTTTAAAAAAACATGCATTTGTGGGGACTAGAGAGATGCTTGAGCAGTTAAGAATGTTTACTGAGTTCTGTCCTAGCATCATCAGGCAGCTCACAACCATCTGCAACTCCAGGGCCCAGGGATCTGATGCTCTCTCCCAGATTCTGTGAGCACATGTACTCACACCCACAAAACTCCACACAGACACCTAAGTTTTAAAATTAAAACTATATCTTTTCAAGTCTCTCTCATGAACTCAGAGGTGAGATTATCTGTACAGGATGGAGCTTTTGGGGAGTCTACAGAGGAGGCTCTCAAAGAGGCCTGCGTCTTCTATGAGGAGCTCCTGGTGATTAATGATTGCTCATGAAAAGGGAGCCATTGTATTCAGTGGTGTAGCACTGGTAAGTTTCATATGCTCCCATAAATAAACCTGCACTCTTTCTCAATTGGTCACAAAAAGAATACTTAAAACTAGACAAAAAGACACACATATATGAAATTGTTGGAAAGTTGAAAATTTAAAATTAATGACAATTAGCTCAGCTTTCCATTTTAGAACATTCAAATTTTTATTTTAAATGTATGGTCACGCATATAGAGTGATAGTGACGTTGGAATAGCTGAATTCAGCTTTTCAATCACTAGAAAAAGTAAAACAACAACTCTTCTTGGGTATTTGCCTGAAATTCCCTGGCAAGTATGGGAGTCCTGAGTGGCTGAAGTCCTGAGTTAAAGTATATTGTTAACATAGACACAGCCAAGTCCAAGACTCCAATGCCTCAGCCCCATGGGAGTGGCTCGGAGGGGATGGCAAGGCTCTCCTCAAGGCAAGTCTGAATGTGAGCATTTATGGACGACTGACCATGGTGTGTAGACACTAACCATGGTGGCTTCCTCATCTTAGATGTTTACAGCCTGAGACTGATGGCCTGGAGAGACCTCCTATAAAGACTAGCCAACCCTTCCCTCTGTGCTGTACCTAAGCTGAGGTTCCACTTTTTGGTAGCAGATCCCACCTGATCTCAGCTTTCCTGTATGTGTGTCTGTGTGTCTGTCCTTTATTCATTCCTTTGATCCTTCTGGCCGGGGTTTCAGAACCCAAGCTTCTTGGGTTGTGGTGCCAACGGAATCAAAATCAGTTGCTAGTTTCATCACCTCTGCATGGTTTTCAGATTAATACAAGCAATTGGTATTGTGTAGACTGGTACAGCAATGTAAGTGATACCAAACAGAAATCCAAATAATTAATGCAATGTGAAGCTGGTTCCCACCTCATTTCAAGATTTATTCCATCTGATGAAATTCAAGGTTTAAATGAGGCAGATAAATGAAATACTAGATATACATGAGGGTGAAAGCTGCATGTCATTTTAGATCTAAACACACACATACTGGGAAACACAGACAGCGGGAGCAACCAATGAAGCAGAAAGTGATGAGATGAACTTTAATATAATCTTTGAAAGGAAAGGTCTTTTTAATTTTGGAAAGCAAAAAAAAAGAATGATTAAGGCAGTAACTATGAAAATAATTTAGAATTATTTTCTGAGCTAATAAATTGATACAATTAGTCAAAAAATTAATGTCTCTAATGTAATTTTTAGGTTGTTAATACACTGGCAAGAATATTAATGAATAAAAGTGTAATTCAAAAAATAAATATAAAATATATCCATTATCATAATCAGCAATTTTTAAAGTATATATGACTGCAAATTTTAAATAATACACATTTTAAAGTTTTCATTATGCTTAGTTACACATACAAGCATGCATATGGATTTGTGTATTGATAAAAAAATTCTTCTCTTGGGTCTGCAAACTTAAACAGAGAAAGGCCTTCCATCCAGGCTATGTCATATATTAACATGCTGTTGCCAGAAAACAGTGTGGCCACAAGGTTAATTTGTTTCATGGATAAGAAATCTTTTCAACTATTAAGGAGAAAAATTTATTCATTTTAAGAATCATGGTATTTTTAGTGTTTCTCAAAATTCATCAAGTATCCAGCTGTCATATATAACAGAATTTAATAAGTTCGGTGATAAATTAAAAAATCATCATGACTGAGAGCTGTCTGTTACAAATTCACATTCTCTAACATAAGCTGCAATTTAAATTGTATTCTGTGAACCTAGTGAAGCATATATTTATGAGGCTAGTGCATTTTAGAATGACCTGATTGTAAATTCAGGAAGAAAGTCAAACAGAAAGTATCAAACAACATCACTACACAGATTACCTTATGAATCTATTGAAGAGGAACACTGTGCTCCGGATAACGCGAGCTGTGCGGGACTCTTCCTGCTGTGATCTGGATAAGTTCAAGCCGTCATCCATGTGGCCTTCATGGTGCATAATGGCCTGCAGGGGCATGAAAGCAGCATCATCTTCCCAGCAAGGTAGACTGAAGGAGACATGCTCTTGCCTTGTGGGAGGCACAGCCGTTTAACCCCAGTCTCACAGGAGGCAGAGACTTGAGGATTACAGAAAGGGCTCAAGCCTAGCCAGGCAACTTAGTGAGAGTCTGTTTCAAACTAAAATAATAACGGGAGCTAGGAATATAGCACAGATGCAGGGTGATGCCTAGCATTGGAGGACCCTGGGCTCAATCCCAAATAATCCTCCTTGACAAAAATTAATTTAAAAATAAACCTTAAAAGGCTGAGATGGGGGAAAGGACCTGGAAGGAACTAGGAGTCAGAGAAGTGAAGGGTGGAGTTGAGCACAATAAAATGCATTCATGCATGAAAGAAAATTAAATCACTTTTAAAAGGGGAGCAATAATAACAAATGGAATCAAAACCAGGCAATGGGTACTATTGGGCTCAGAGTAAATAACAGGCAAAGTCCCTGTACAAAGCAGCCCTGCCGTGCACTGACTATGCTATTGTTCTAAAGATAGTTCAATAATACATCGAGCTGAATGAAACAACAGCAAAACATTGCCTCATATCTGCATTTAATGATTTACCCACAGACTAACAAACTACAAACCAACAGAGAGGGCAGCACTACGGATTCCATTCCATTCTCTGTGTGACATCATCAGCTGTATTGTGGACTGATCACTAAGCACTAACCCCCGACTCTGAGGTATCAAAACTGTGAAAACACCACACACACAGAGAGACACTAGTTCTTTGCTAGTTTTTTTATATATCTCGAACCTTCCATGAAAGCACAACACTGAGAGAGATAAGTACACATATCTACAGTGAACAGTTCAATGAATTTTCCAGAGATCACACACACACAAAAACACTTACGTGTGTGTGTGTGTGTGTATGTGTGTGTGTGTGTGGCCAACACTTACATTACAAAAGCAGATACCAGAATAGTTTCAAATCTCCCCAGGGCTTTCTTTATGTTCTATCACAGCGCTCACGACCTTTCATGCTTTCTATGGCTCCAGTCAATTGGCTGTGTAATATATGTGAAGAACTATAGCATATGTCCCTTCAAGTATGGCTTCCTTCATTCAACAATTACAACAAGGTAATTCAGCACCCTGAATCAATTGTATGAACCAAAATCTGTAACTGGAACTAAAATTATTGAGTATCTTGAGTAAAGAGAACCTCTGAAGCAAAAATAAATGAGATCTGTACAGATCTCATACTCAGATACAGATACTCATACACAGATCTGTACTCAAAGGCAAGATACTTCTCTTGCTTGCCTTTAGTAACAGAGAAAATAATAAAATAATGTATTACGCCTCAAAAAGTCTCACAAAAAGGATAACTAACAAAGCAGAAAGATGGAGTTGATGAAGATAAAAATAGGATAAAAAAGATAGGAAGGATGAGTAAAACCAAAATTTGATTCTCTGAGAAGATAGATAAATAAACCTCTCACAGATTTGACTGAAAATAAAATGGAAAGAAAAAGACATAGAATGCAGGAAATTGATTATGCTAATACAGTACTATGTGAATCCCAATGGTGAATACAAGCAGCAAATGGCCTGGCTGATCCACAGGGACAATCAACAGGGATTGCCATGGGGAACATCCCTATAGTCCCAGTTATTCTAGAGACTGAGACAGGAAGATCACTTGAACCCAGGAGTTAAAAGACAGCCTGGGAAACAAAACGAGACTCTATCTCAAAAACAACAGTAAGCCCCAATATTCTAAAGGTGTTCCACCAACTAAGTATAAAATCAATTACACATAGCTTGTTTTCAGGAACACTTGAGGGATAGTTGGAGGCTCACAAATTAGAAGACCTTGGGACTGGATGCTTGTATACATGAATGCCGGTACAGTTTCAAAGAGTTGATATCCAAGGCCCGGGAATGGACAACTATGTCTTCTCACCTGTCTTTCTAAGTCTGTGGTCTGGGGAAAGTCATTCCATTTGCCCTTGGTTGAAGAGAGACCAAGGAAGAGTGGAGCTTCAGGACATGTGGAAATTAGCAAACATGCAAATCACATGAAATGAAAACTTGACAACTCATAAAGAGAATTTAATTTTCCTCATGAATATATGTAATAGTTCTGAATAAAATGAGTTAATTAAATCTAGTAGAATTTTACTGGAATAATGGGCTATGGTCAAGTAGGGTTTAATTCTATGAATGTAAGGATTCTTTAGTAATTAGACGTCTGGTACCTTAATTATATGAGCAAATTAAAGGAAGCTAAAACATGATTTTCATTGGCTTTAACTTATAAAACTCAGAAATTACTTCTATTTTTTCTCAAATACCATCAAAAAGTAGTAAAATGAGACCACTTGAAAATAAAAATAATCTCAGTTGTCTTAAGGATGCAAAATTCTGTAAGATCTACAAATCAGGAGTGAAATTCACTGTGAGGAGCTATGTAAAATAGATCAAATGAAAACAGTCTGAAATTTCACAAAAGCTAGATGAAAATTGTTTTAAAAGGAGGATATACTAAGCCAGGCCACCGTCTTTAATCCCAGCACTCAGGAGACAGAGGATGGAAGAAAACCAAAAGAAATCTCAAAACAACTGAAAAAATAACACAGAAGTTGACTTAAGGAGGAACGTGGCCAGACAAGAGAAACAAACATGTTTGGGAGTAAAAGCTGTGAACACAGAACCACAGTAGGTGCACCAAAGACAGAATAATGCAGACAGCTAGCACAGAGTCAGCTAGCGAGTCCTGACCATTCAGCCAGTCTCTTGATTTCATTCTGAGGCTCTCCCAAAGCAGCATCAGCAATTCAGACTCTGTGGTACTTAAGTGTGATTATCAGTTTGTGTGAATTAAAAAGCATCTACAGAATTAATGAGGCATGCCTTTGAGTGTATTTATAAGGGCACTTCCAGAGAGGACTAAGTTGCAGGGTATTTCACATTCAGACCATAATACTGAGTAAATCAAGCCACACAGGGAGTATACATAAAATTAATAAGCTCTATATAAATGTTTTCAGAGCACTGAGAGTGTACAGTGGACCAGCTGGAAAGGGAAGAACATCCAAAGTGATCATTTAAGTTTAGACTGAAGAATGGCTAAATCTTGGGCTGACAAAACAGGAGACAAAGCAGCCTATCAGGTGTGAAAAGCAGTGATTTTTCTGGGGAAGGGCAAGTAGTTCACTTATGTGACACACTGGGTCACTGAAAAGTGATGGCTAGAAATTGGGGAAAAGAGCCAGGAGTGGTGGTGTATGCCTCTACTCTTAGCACTTGGGAGGCAGAGGCAGGCAGATCTCTGTGAGTTCGAGGCCCTCCCAGACTAGATAGTTCCAAAGCTGCCAGAGCTACATAGTGAGACTCTCTCTCAAAAAAGAAAAAGAAAGAAAGAATGGAGGAAGGGAGGGAGAGAAAAAGGGAGGAAAGGAGGGAGAGAGGAAGGGAGGGAGGGAGGGAGGGAGGAAGAAGGCAATAGAAAAGAAAAAAGAAACTGATGAAAGGATTAGAATGGAGGCAGGCCTATAATGGTACCATCACTAAGAAGGATGGTGGTTATCTGTGAGCAAGAGGAGGTAGCAGTAAGAATGAAGGACAAAGAAAACTGGGTAGATTAAGATAGAATCTAGAAGACAATGAATTTATTCCCCTAATATTTGAATACATGAATCCCCAAATTGTAATCCTACACATCATTAAGAAAACCCCCACAAGGGTTTACCGGGGGGGGGAAGGGGTCTATCATGGTGGCATTGTTGAACAAGGCCAAGGGGCTGGGAATCTCATAATTCATTAAGAGTAATTGTTACTTCATCCTCAGATATATGACTAGGATCTGAAAGACTGGGCACTGGATTTGTATGCATAGGCAAGCAACTTGATCATCAAAATGTTTTGGATGAAATACTAAAATAAGTAAATGGTACAATTTGACATTTAGAGTGTAAGATAAACTCAAGGTTTCTTCATTTATGAACACGAACATGGTTGCCATAAGCTATGTTCATGTATGATCTTACCTTACGCTGTATGGATCCCATTCGTGCTGATTTCACATCTACAGACTGGTATGTGAGCCACAGGCCTGTATCCACATGTTGTATATAGCAAATGGAGTCTCCATATTTTATTTCTGAGGTTCCCATGCCATCAACTTCTTTTCTCACCCCTATATCCAATTTTTCCTATATATAAAAAGAGAATAGCATTTTTTTTAAAAAAAATTAGACTATATCAATAGAATCTTGTAAAAACATGCCTTGAAGTTTTCAGTTTGCTTAAGTCCCCTGAAATAATGGCAATAGCTACATATTATTATTTTAAGATTTATTTTATTTTTAATAATTTGTGTGTATGTTCATCTGCAGGGGTGTGCAAGTGTCTCTGGAGAGCAGAAGTGGGAATCAGAGACCCAGGATCTGGAGTTAGAGGTGGTTACGAGGCCCCTGACTGTGTGCTGGAAACCAAACTTAGGTCCTCTGGAAGAGCAGCCTGTGCTCGTAACTGCTGAGCCATCTTTCTAGCCCAGGGCTCAGTTTTAACATCTATAAATAAAAGTATCTTCCTATAGGATCAGAAAAAAATGAGACAACACTTGAAAAGCTTTGAACATATCTGGAATTTTAAAAAAATCCCTTCAGTCTGCCTGAATGACACTGGACACAACTGTGAGGATGCTGATGTTAATGAGGCCATTAGTAATAACTGAATTTTATTTCTCTTGAACCAATCAGAGCTGTAGTTTGGGTGCCTGCAATTTCCAAAGTGGACTGTAGAATTTTGTATTACTAAGGAGAGATGAGATTCAGGAACCAACTAGGTCAAATTCTTCAATCTTCTTCTTTTGAAGGTGTGTGTGTGTGTGTGTGTGCACGCATGTACATGTGCATATAACCAAGGTGCTCTGAAGGTCAGAACAGAAAAAGGTAAAAGATCCCTTGGAGTTACAGGCATCTGTGGGCCACCTGATATGGGTGCTAGGATCTGAATTCCCACCATCTTCAAAAACAATCAGCACTATTTTTTGCTGTTCATTTTATCTGCACATATGTCTGTGTACTATGTGCCATCCCCAGCACCCATGGAGGCCAGATGGAGGCACTGGATCCCTGTCACTGGAGTTACAGTCATAAGCCACCATGAGGATACTAGGACTCAAACCCGCATTCTCTGAAAAAGCAGCCAGTGCCCTAAACACAGAGGTCATCTCTCTAGCATTATGAATATTTCTTCAAATAATAGTCTCAAAACTAAATGGACTCCTTCCTGTTTCTCATCAATGCCTCCCCTGAACAACTATCCTTTCTAAATTAAAGTTATGTTCCTTTTAGGTCTTTGGTTATTTGACTTTTGAAACTGTGTGTTTGTTCACATGTATGGGTATGTGTTCACACGTGTATAGGTGTGCTTGCTTGTGGAAGGCAGAGGATAACCTTAAGTATCATTTCCCAGACATTGACCCCCATTTATTCTTTGAGATGGAGTAAAACACTGGTGACATTTACCAAGGAGGCTGGGATGGCTGGGCAGCAAGCCCCAGCGATTTGCCCATCTCTGCCTTTCTAATACTGGGATTACAAACATGTCACCACACCCAGATTTTCTTTATTTTCATGGGTTCTAGGAATCTGTCATTTCCTCATACTGCAAGGTAAGCATTGAACTGACTAAGCTGTTCAGTACATAAATGTTTATCGAAGAATAGTTTAAAATTATTTAAGTTTTGAGTTTTTTTATCTAAAGGAGCCATTCAAACAAACAAACAAACAAAAAAGTGAAGGCCAAGTATGGTGGCACACACCTATCATCTCAGTACTTGAGATCCAGGTGCGGTAGGATTGCTTCAAGTCTAAGGCCAGCCTGCTCTACACAGCAGGGTCTGGGCTAGCCAAGGCTACATAGGGAGTCCCTGTTTCAAAAATCAGCACAACACAACACAAAATGTCGCTGATTCTTCATGCCATCTGATTTTTCTTTCTTTTTTTGTAGTGATAATTAATGACCCTTTAATGACCCTAAAGCGAGTGAGTGAGTGAATAAACTTTGAATTTAAATGAGTTTCAATTATCAATACAGAAAGGTCAAAGCCGCCTCAAAAGCATACAATTATCAACTAAGTTGAATGAACTATTATGCAAATAACTTGGAACAGTCGTCTAAGAATCAGCAATAAAACAGATATACTCTTGTAATTTCATTCTATCAGATGAGATAGAGTGCTAATCTATTTATGCCAACCCTGTCAATGGGAAAATTAAATTCTGAAAAATATAACAATGTAATTATCTCTTCAAAAGAAAACAATGAGGCCCTAAACATTTTTTTCTTTTATCCGGGAAATGAGTTTATAGCCTAATTATTTGTGTTTTGAGAAGTCCTGCACTCATTAGCTGCGTGGTGAGGCTTTGTTAGCTTTCTATTGCAATGGGCCACAGTCTCTGTGAAGGTTTAAATGAAGAGACTTCCCAAGGACTGTGTTCTGGTAGTTATATTGACCCTTGAGTCAGGTAAGAACTTTCTGAAGTAACAGGAGACAAAGGAAACAGCAGGGTCATGGCTGTTAATTCCTTCCTTTATTTCCTATGCCTTGGGCTTAGGAGAAATTCAGGTGAAAATAATCAGGCATTCTTGCGCAGGATTCTGGGCTGGATATCTCTAGGTTTTTGGCATCAGTCAGAGGATTGAAACAGAGCTCACAGGGATTTGAAAAAGTATCAAGGTATCTTTAGTCACAGTGATGACATCAGAAATGCACTGTGTGGAAGGAATGAACACATGAGTCTGTACTGTCTGTGGAGGCCAGAGAGGGTGTGGCTCTCCCAGAGATGCAGTTAGAGGCAGCTGGTAGCCTCCCTGTGTGGATGGTTTCTGGGAACTGACCTCCTGGCCTCCACAAGAGTAATGCAGGTTCTTAACTGCTGAGCGATCTCTCTGAACCAAGGAGCTTTGTTTTCATGTGACTAAAGGAAGGAAGGGTTTGTTTACTAGTTCAGAGTTCTCTATATTGATCATTGACAGATCAAGTCTACATGAATCCCCCTTTCCCCAATGCATCTGACTTTAATCACAAGGATGCCCAACTATACACAGGCCTAAGATGGAAAATAGAAGATTGTCTGCAAAAGTTCACTTGGGAACACAGTTTGCTTTATTGCAAAACTTGTCTAGGCTGGACTGACCTTTCTATCCTCCTAGGTTTGAACAGACTCTAAGTTTAATGGTTGTTAAGGTGAGAATAAATTTATCCCACCCAGAGAGAGGTATGCCTACAGCTCACTAGAGGTAGAGGTCCTAGGTTGCTAACAAGTTGCTGGTTGCATCGTTCAGAAAGGGATGTGCATACATAGTATTTCCAGGTAGACCCAGGCTTCCAAGTGCATATTGGAAGGAGGGTGTGTGTACACCAAACCCAGCAGAGTCTTAGGTTGCGAACCCATCCTCTGTGCTTACCTGCCTCAGGCGTGTTGACCAACAATAAGCATAGAGTATTGGGAGTCAAGAAGAGGACAAAGAATAAAAGCTTCCAACAGAACATAAGCCTACATTATTACAAGTCAAGTAAGCAGATTAGACAAGTGATAGCCATGAAGAAACTCCATACTGACTTCCCTTCCACAAATCAAGAGCCTTTGTTTTTCTCCTTGAGTGTAAAATGGTAATTTTCTATTGAGTTACTATGCTTTAGAAAATTGAGATTAGTGGCACAAGTCTTCCCATTGGTAACTACTAGAATATTTGGAAAAATTAGAAAAGCAGGGAAGGACTGGACAGTAGAACTCTAGAAAGACAAGCAACACTAAGCCTGGCTCATGGATACCAGTCTTCTCCTTAGGGTATACCTGGGCCTATACATACCACTCAGGCAAAAGGAGACAAAGCTCTCTGGCTTAAGGTATCAAAAGGAACCCACACAGATCCAGAGGGATCCAAACCATTTACAGAAACCCATCCAAATTCTTGTCAGCCAATAACTGTGCACATGGGGAGGAGGTCGGGAATAATGGCATCAGGTGGGACTGACAGAACTGAGTAGAAAACATAAGAACCGTTCACTGCCAAAGGCAGAAGCAGGTTTCAGTCTCACAGGGTTATCTGCCTGCAAAACTGAAATAAGTCCTCAGCAGAAAAAGAAAAGCAAAACTCAGTCTCCACGCTCTAACATTTCTGATATTCATTATAGTGTCAAAGTAAATGTCAAAGGGAGGGAAGTGTGCATGTGAGGAAACCATGTGAATGTGGATCCTAATCATACAACCAGAAGACAAAGACCTTAAGGCAATGTTTTATGTTTCCATTTTCATGTCTGTGAAGTGTGTATATGCATGTTTTTACGTGTGTGAGCACATATGTAGGTATGCTTACCCGTGTGTTCTTGTGCATGCGGTAGTCCATGTTTGATGCTGGCAATTGCTCTCATAGTTCTTTCACCTGACTCACTGAGGCAGAGTCTCTCAAGAAAAGCTACAGGGCACTGATAAGACTACTCTCCATAGCCCCCTTGCTCTGGGGATCCCTGTCTCTGTCTTCCAAGCCTGGAACCCATAAGGCATTTACACAGGTTCTGGGGACCCAAATTCTGACTCTCATACCTGTGCAGCAAGCATTTTAACCACGGAGCCATCTCTCTAGCCACTAAAGAATCTATTACACATATAAAATATATTTAAATGCCCAGGAAAATCCTTTACACATACAAGGAATACACAGATAGGTGAGTTCTGCCAGAAAATGCAATGTATATTTAAATACAGAGAAAGAGAGAGACAGAGTGAGGACTGATAGCAATAATCAGAATATTGGATTAGCTGGATATCACTGGAACTGGAAGGCAAAAAGTTAATGAAACTGAAATAATATTAACAGGAATATCTAATCTGAGAATCACATAGATACTGAAAGTGCTCTAGCTGCCAGGCTTAGTGGCTCATACCGGTAATTTTAGCAACTGGATGCTGGGACAAGGGGAATGCATGAGTTTGAGGCCAGCTTGGGATGCACAGTAAGATTGAGGCAAGTCTTGGGGTTCAGAGCAAGACCCCATCTTATTTAAAGCAAACCAAAACAAAAATAAAATATACTTAAGATACATACTCTGCTGTTAAATAGAAACTTCCTTCAAAATGAAACACAGTTAGCTTAATTCATATACCTATTATACCCATCAGGAATACAGCCAGTCAAGAAACATTGAGATCATTGCTGGCATATCATCTTGGCATTCATTCATTCATAAGTGAAATTTGTGTCCCATTTTGAGATCTTGGGGGACTATAAACTCTCAAGAAATATTTTTAGCCCATTATTGTGCAGACATTGCTTTCTTCTTTTTATTCATATATTGACATAAATACTGTCTTCCATATCACTGTGCTAATTATTGAAATTAACAGTAATTATTCTGTATCCTCAGAATCTTATCATTGTATGCAAATGTGAAACTCTTTTAAAGAATATTTTTATTTATAATTATGTATATATGTGTGTACATGTGGGTGTATGCACCTAAATGCAGGTACAATGAAAGTCAGAAGAGGACATCAGATCCCCTGGAACTGTAGTAACTGATGGTTGTGAGCTGCCCAACATGAGTTCTGGGAATGGAACTCCTGGCCTCTGCAAGAGCATCGTGTTCTCTTAAATGCTGACTTATCTGTCCAGATACACAAAAGGCCAGTTGTCAACAGTAATTTGATAAGTGAATGAATTAAATAAGAACTACAAATCCTTTCCCATGTCCCACAGAAAACGTGCCAGCAAACTGCTGAAATAATTCCATTTAGAAGATGGCTTTAAATTATAAAATAATGCCCCCAAATGGGCATGTTAATCTTGCTTCTCATGAAGTGGTAACTATTTCTAAGCCAACTATGGCCTTAGTAAGTGATACACAGGCACTGTGGTCACCAAGGTAGATTCATGAGCACACCAAAACCAGTGCTGTAGAATTGCTGTCTGGACTCTTCTAGCATTGGCTGACATCAATCATTCTTACCCTGTGCAACTGCAGGATAACTAACCAATGGGGTGGGGGGACTGACAGGCCCCTAATCTTGGATAATAACAATCTTGCTCATTTTAAATTATACATTATTAATAATATCTAGCTACATACCCATCTCCTTAAGACAAACAGTGGCTAAAGTTAAGAAAAACTAAAAGGTCAAAGAGAATGTGAGGCTTTGGAAGCAGGTAGCAGGTAGGTGTGTCTGCTGCCAAGCCAGAAGACCTGAGTTTTAAACCTGGGATTCACATGGTGGAAAGAGAGAACCAACTCCTCCAAGTTGTCCTCTGACTGCCACATGAGCTCTGTGACACATGTGCATGCCTTCCTCCACACACAAATAAATAAATAGCAAGCAAATGAACAATTTTTTTAAAAAGATAAAGACAATTTAATATATTTCCTTATGATATTATAATACGATGGGAATGGTCACTGGGAAATGGATCTTAAAATCATCCCACTAGCCCAGCTGCACTGTGGGTGTCCCATTTCCTTAGCTCGTCCTCAGGTACCAGCAGATGAAGGTACACATTAAGTCCCTGAACATGAAGGTATCCTGCTTCCGCTTCTCTGGCTGGACCCGGTCTGAGATACTTCTCATCACCATTGAAGGTCTCATGGCATTCACTCTCATGCTGAATGCTATTGAACAGGACTGGCATAATTGTAACCAAATATCTCCTAGGAAAACCATTATCTCCACTGTTTTTCATTCTTTCATCAGCTCCTCGTATGAGAAAGTTGCTATATGCAGCTCCTTTGAATTTAATCTAAGTACAAGCAATGTTCATCTTCATATAAGCTTTGAGATTTGAGTTTTCTATTATTAATTTGGGTTTTTTTCTATTATTAATTTTTTCATTATCATGCAAAAGTACTAGGTCATTAAGACATTCTTTCTCTCTCTCTCCCTCCCTCCTTCCCACACACACACACATACACACACATACACATACACACACATACACACACATACACA
>LOJH01017329.1:0-22033 GCA_001685095.1 Ellobius talpinus
TTCTTTGTTAACCAATGAAAGTAACACATAGACAGATGACCCTCCTCCATCAGATAACTGTATAATATCAATCTCAATGTTTCTCTGTTGAGGGTATTAAAGTGTGTTCTGATTTTTAGCACAGGAGGAGAGTGGTCTGCTTAACATCATACCTATAACAATACCTTCCTTCCCCCCTGAGCAGGGTTCTCTGGGATATTCACTGCAATCAGGGTTTCTGGACATAAAACCACACCCACACTCAGCCCTCCTGAGGGCAGTGTTATCAATCTGCTCTCAGCATAATTCCAATCACTGATCATTCACGGTGGTGCTTGTGCAGAGAGTGGACAGCAGGTCTCTTATCACCCAAGCCACGATGCTTTGGACAGAGAAGGCCATCTCTAGACACTTAGATGAAAATCAGACACCTGGGTGCTCTTTGCTGAGCCAGGCCAAGTGCCAGGCACTCACGCTAGGATAACACTTCTCTCATTTGCACAAACACTGTTGCCAGATGTTTATATCTTGTCCATCTAAAGAAGGAGGGTGTGTTTCACTAGTTCATATCTCCTTGGTCACCAGTAACATGGACAATTTTATTTCATTTGACAGATGCCTGCTGACTGTCCAGCCTGGTCCTCAGTACTGAGAGTTCAGCAGGGAACAGAGACCACAAGAAGTTTGCTGATTTCCCCCAGAGCTGCCTCACACTGGGCAGGTACATCTTCTGTCCACATCTGTGGTTATCCTACGTCAGGCAGTGGAAGGCATGGAAAAGGAAGAGCACATGGATGCAGGTGACATTTGGAGGACACCCACCATTGGGGAGTTTAGCATCCTGGGAAAGTTCTCAGAGAAAGACCTAGAACAGTGGAAGTCTCAGGAAGACCCTGCAGGCTCTGAGGCCTGGGAGAATTTTAAGCTTCCAAGGAAAAAGGCAGGAAGTGGTCCTGGGCAGGAAATGGGAACAGATCAGGGGACATTGTAACCATGGTGAGAATTTTTTTTACTTTTCCCCAAGGGTGACTGGGAAAATTGGAGGCTCTTAAGCAGAGATGTGAACTACTCCATATATAGACCTTGGCAGTACTGTGGGGATGGATGGAAAAAGTGAGTCATGGGGGAATCTGGCTTGTTCTGGAGAGAGATGGTCATGGGTCAGATGCTGTGGCAGTGGCGGATGTTGTCTCGAGGAGCTTGTCCAGTATGGTGACATGGAGGAAGCAGAACCAGCAGGACCCTGAGGATGCACATGGATGAGAAGTGCCAGCATTCTGTTGCAAGTTAAGTTTGCCAGAGAGTAGTGAACACACAGTCAGCCTTAAAGTCAGAAAGTCTGTATTGCTGGACAGCGGCAGCGCAGGGAACTCACCCAAGCCATGCAGCCTGAGGCTCACCACTCTTTGCTTTATATGTGCAAACCGCATCCTGATTACACACTGCAGTTAGTAAGAATAGTTAGAAGAAGCAAAACCACAGAAGCCAAAAAATCAGACTTAGTACATTTTATGTACTTTCCTGGATCCTGGAACTATAAATTAGGTCCTTGATGCACTGGGTCTTTGTTCCCATTTTGGTAGGTTTGGGGGCCTATGTGCTGAGTTTTAAGGTTAGTTGTGCTAAAGTTGGGGTTACCTTCCCCACTGGCTCCAAGGGCATGAGTCAAATCATCATGGCACAGGGGGTTCTATCACCCCTCAGCATTTTAACAGTTTGCACTGGTTCACATAGTTAAGTAGGCAGTTGAGCATGCGCAGTCATACAGTGAGTTCTAGAGCAAAAGGATTAAAGACACAGCCATGGCTGTAAGCAGAGTAGTCAACCATGGGGACCAGGAGAACAAAGATTGGCATGAGCTGTTAGAGTCTTGACATTTCCTTTCTCTCTCCTGAAGGTTATTTTTGACCACGTTAAATGTTCTCTAATTATCCTTGACTGGTTGGCATAGAAACAAAAGTTTCTCCCAATACCATAAAGAAATCTTGTTTGATAAAAAGGATTGTCCAATCTTCTTCTCTTAGGATTAAAAAACCTCAGCTAAGGAATCCCAGACAGGAAATAGAATTTTCCAGATGACCCAAGTGTAATGATATTTCATTCATATTTAATAAATAAAGCTTGCCTGAGGTTCAGAGAGCAAAACAGCCCCCAGTGATCAGCCTTACAGACCAATCAGTGGTGACACACACCTTTAATCCCAGTAGCCACCTTAGTTTGAAGTAGAAACTAGGTGATAGTGGTACACACCATTAATCCCAGCCCTAGAGAAGAATATAAGATTGGAGGAGACAGCTCTCGGTCTCAGTCTCATTCTGAGATTCCTGGAGACAGGCTCACCATTTCGGACTGTGGTAGAGGTAAGAGCCAGTGGCTGGCTGTTTTGCTTTTCTGACCTTCAGGTTGAACCCCAATTTCTGTCTCTGGATTTTAATTAACCATGCAACACACAGTCTATTCTACTTGAACACTAAGTCCCTTAAGGTTTTTATATTCACTGCAGTAGGAATCTGTCATACCTGCCCCCAATAGAGGAATAAGGATAGGGGTGGCTCACCACTCACACAGAAGCCCAGGATCTAGATTTAAGTGGGCTCTGCCCTCTCTTCTCCATCGTAGATGAACGCCTAAGCTGTGACATAAACGAGGACTCACAGGAGTGGACTCTCCTCCAGTGAAAACACTCAGAGAGAGCACACTTGCTTAAGCTTTGAGTGCAGGCAAACCAGGAAGTCTCTGGGGCCTGGAAATACATCGGACAGATGTTTCTGGAGTTAAGATATTGTGTATGTGCTACCTAGGGGAATTTTGGTGACATTAAGCAGGCACCTTCCCCTGGAGGCCCACCAGGGTGAGCTCAAGTTGGTCCCATTTACAGTTGTTGGGGCTAGAACTAGAGCTTACTGTTTGTTTAGTTCCAATCATAATATATTATGGGAAATTTGGGTCCAGGCACAGATAGCAGTCCTGACCTATGTCTGGTTGAAAATAGTTAAGGAACTGGTAATCCTTCTAGCAACCCAAACACTGAAGGACTAGTTTCTGCAGGTTCCTTGACTTTAACCCCTTGGGCTAGTGAGGGGGTTCCTGAGAAATTTGGATATCCAGGACTTACCACCATATGGGGGCTTATATACCAGGGGCATCATATTGGGCTATTTCAGGCCCATCGGTCAGATGACCCTTGGTGCTGGTTTATTTTGGATAGTAAATTTGCTTCCTGGATTTGAACCTTTGATGCATATAATCTGACTCCCCAGATTCTACTGGTTTCCCAATAATGATCCTTCAATTTCCTGCCAGATCCTAACCTTTATGGATATGGATGGCATTGCCCACAGCTGCAGGCACGTTATGTTGGGCCCCTTTCTAGGACTATGGAGAGGTCATCGTACCATCAGGAAGACTTGTTTGCAACCCTGCTGAGGAGCACAGTGGTACTCGCCTAGCTCCTGGCAGCTTTGGGAACCATCTTCGGGGCAGGTATAGTATTGGATAGAGAGGAGGCCCTTCTCTTCATTGGTGGGGCTGCAGCCCGAGAGGTGTACTCCTCCCCAGGTGCGAGTGAACCATCCCCTTCTAGCCTCTGGATATAAAATTTTATAGAAATCTGTCTGGAAGGTAGGTTGTGTCGCAGTAAATAGACTCACTATCAGGTCCTTGGTTCTGGTTTTTCTTAATTCCCAGACCCAAGGCCCTGACTTTTTTCCCAATGGGAAACAAAATAGACAAAATAGAACAGTCATAATTATAGGGTTTTTATCAGCCTTATCTTTAGGGATTCAGAGGACCTGGTTACAACCCATCTCTCATTGGGTTCTGTATCCTCCTTCAGCTCTGCTGGGCTATCATTTGGCAGCAGGCTTGCTGGGTTGATGGCTGAGGTTTTACAAAATCAGATCCTATACTGGTCCAGGAAACATGCTTGAAAATGTGTTACTCAAGTGTTGGGTGTTGGGCATCCACCTCTCCAGGGACACCATTGGGGGACCTCTATGGAGTGTTGTGTGGTTAGGACCAGTTACTGGCCCCAAATGAGTTTGCCAACTTCTTTTACTAGCATGGCTGTAATGGCAACTGCCCACAAATAAGCTGGCCAGCTGGCAAAACAGAAATAGGATCAAGTCTTTTGGACAGGCAGGCCGCTGACTTCTTCCAGGGTCCCAGTGTCTGGGAAAGGACCTCTCTGCAATACTCTGGGCCTAACTAATGTGCAAATAAAGAATTCAGAGACATGGAGGTAGTGCAGAGATGAGGGCCTTCTTTGAGGACTCGAAAGCTCTCTGTTCAAAGGCAGTCCATTGTAGTGACTGGATGCTGCTGATAATAGTATACAATGGTTTAGCTAGTTCCACAAACCTGGGTGTCCAAAAGCAGCAACACCTGACTACCCCCAGAAATCCCAATACTTATTCCTTTGTCTAGGTGAGAGGTCTGTAGGATCACTGAGATTCATCTCTGGATGATGTTTGTTTACCCCCTTCCAGGCTGTACCCCAAGTAGGTGAAACAGGGTGCACATAGCTGCACCTTCTTGACTGACACCTGATGTCCTAGAGCCTGTAGTGCCCCTAACATGCCCTCAGAGGCCTTCTTCCATTCCTCCTCTGCTTCTGAAGCTTCGAAAAGTTGTCCACATATGTAACAGGGTGCTCTCTGGATACTTCTGACAGAAAGTCAGGAGTTCAGCACTGAAGATCTCATCAAAGAGCATTGGGAGAGTTTTTTAATCTTGTGGCAACCTAGTCCAGGACAGATGGCTTGTAAATACTCCCTCAGGATCAGTCTATTCAAAGGCAAAATGGGATGGCTCATAGGTACCAATGGGAGGCAAAAGAAAACATCTTTTAAGTCCAGAACAGTGGGTATTTTTTTTCTCTGGTGGCAGTAGACTTAAGAGAATGTAGGGGTGAGGAATCATGGGATGGGTAGTCTCTACCCTTTTGGTGACTTCTCTTCACGTCAGTATTCTTGAATGGCTGGTTTGAGGACTGGGAACAAGGGGGTCTCCCAAGAGTAATGACAGGGAATGAGGACTCCTGCTTCCAGTAGCCTGTTAATGTGTCTAGCAACCCACAGCTTAACTTCCTGGCTTACAGGACAGTGTTTGTCCTGTACTGGGATAGTAGTTCTTAGTAACTGGATGATAATTTGTGCTCAGTGAATGGCCAATCCTGGTGGGTTACTCATAGCCCAAAAGCCATGGTACCACTGTTACAAATCCTGCAGGTGTTTCAAAGTTTGAGTACTATTTCAAGTGCCAGATTTGGTTGGAGGAGTTATTCCTCCAAGAGGGAGCAGGTCACAAGAATACAGATTGGGGACTGAGTAGGATTCAAGTAATACAGGCAGTGGCCTCCCTAACGACTGTGGTTGCCCATAGTTTTTGTAATAAGTCTCTCCCAATTATGAGATGGGGCAGTCTAACAGGACTAAGAAGAAGGGGGTCATAGTGCCTTATCCCAAGTCCACAACCTGGGAGGTTGTCAAGGGACAGAGGGGGATTTTTCTGGTTGGAGCAGCCCTGTCAGGACTAAGTGGGCTGCTCCTGTGTCAATCAGGAATTTGACAGACTTGGCCCCTGTATTTAATGTTGTCCTGGTCTCCTGAGAGCACAATGGAACTGAATGGAGCCCGAGCCCTGTCAGTTCATGCCAGTTCTCCCCCAGTGAAGGGAAAGGCACCCTTCTTTCCTTTCTGATTTGGGCATTTATTTTCCCAGTGTCCTTTCTGCAATCTCCAATAATTTGGACCTAATCATACTCTTGTACCCTTCTAACTTCTGAAGTTTTTTTTCTCATTTCTGTCATCTTGAGCCATAACAAAAGCAATGTTGGTTGCTCAATGGTTTCCTATAGGGTTGAACATGTGGTAAAACCTCTCAGAGGCACTCCAGGAACCCAGTGGGTTATTCTTGGGGCTCTTGTGTTTACTCGCTCACTTAGACAGATTGGTACATTTTCTAGCACTGTCAGGAGCTGTAAGCAGTCATCCCAGGTCAGTTGGCGGGCACAGAAGACTATCTCGAAAAGGCTAATGAAATCCTGAGGTTTCTTTCAGAGAATGGTGGGTTCTGAGTTTTCCAAGTATGCAGATCACTGGTTGAGAAAGAGACATAAACCACGAAAGGGGGAGAAGGGGACTCTTTAGGTGTCAAGCCCGCAGGGAGGATAGGACTGCTTCTGCCCTAGAAGAATTACTCCTGGAGTTCCCTTAGCCAGAGCCACTTCACATGTGCAGAGAGGAGAGGGGACATAGGCAGAAGAGACTATGCCCCACCATGTCCCTAAGTACAGTCAGGTAAACTATTCTCCCCTCCCTGGGCATGGCCCAGGACTATGCTAGTACATGAGGAGGGGTAATTCAGCTTCCTCAGGCAGGGTGGAAAGAATGGATGAAGGTTTGGATTTCTCTGGGCCAAACCAAGAGGATTCAGGTCCCCGGCAAGATGACACAGATCATAACCCAGAGGNGGGGGGGGGTCCTTGCACCAGAGAAAGTCAGGGACAATGTAGGGAAAGTGGTTGGAGTGTCCCCAGTCATCAGTCACCATGTCACAGGAAGTCTGAAGCACCTGGCGTTGGGGTGGAGGGGTCCAGAGATCCATCACTGGGCCACCTGACTCCAAAAGAAGGCCACTCTATTTCACAGAAGGCCTAGAGTTTCCCGGGCAAGAGACATATACAATATTGTCCTCATATGCAAAAGCTTCCTTGATGTGTTTTAATATCCACTTTGAGGACCTCTTGGGACTTCTCATTCCCCTCCCATCACAGCTCTGTTTCTTCTAACCAATAGAATTAACAAAAATACACAGAGTAAAACACACAGACAGGCAACAATAAAGACAACCAGGCATAACTATCACACAAAGTTAAACCAGGGGATCCAGTAATCTCTCACACAGATCCCAGACACTGGAATTGGAGTTGTGTTCTGCCTTTCCTAAGTATCTTTTTCATAAGGTGCCATAAACAGACTCACCTCCAGAAGAAACAAGCCAGGTCACTTTTTGTAATCTCCCATTTGGGGTGGAGGCATTGGGAGCCTCGGGGCTGGGGCAGTAGGAGTAGAGACAGGAGAAATTATCTGGGGAGCTGGAATGTCTCAGGGTGTGTACTCCTAGGAACTGTCAGTTCTCCAAGCTATTGCCTCAGAGGGGGTCCAAGGCCCCCCGGTGTCCCAGTGCCTTAGTCTCTGGGGATCTTGATGGGGCCCCCAGGATGTTGAGTTAAGTTCACCAAAGAACACACATGAATGGACACTTTTAAAGCTTAGTAGAAAGTCTGTAGCCTGTTGGCAGCTGCAGGGGGAATGTGCCCAAACTTTGTCGCCAAGAGCCTTGTGCTCTTTGTCTTTTAGAATCACAACCACGTCCTGGTTGGCACACTTCAGTGATAAACAACAGTTAGCAAGAAATGAAACGACAGAAGCCGAAAAGCAGGGTTAGTACATTTAAGGCCTTTTCTGGATCCTGGAACTGTGGGCTAGGTCTTTGTTCCCATTTTGTCAGATGTTAGAGCCTACATGTTGGGTTTTAAAGTCAGAATGGTAGTCCCAACATGGTGTCATCTGTGGTAAGATCTGGTGACTGCTACAAGAACAGCAGCAGCAGCAGCAGCAGCAGTTTCTGAGATCTGAGGTCTGTCTGTGGGAACCCCCACCTCCTTCTCTTGAGCTGTTTCCCCTTTTCCGTTTTGATTTTGCTGATTTTCAGCATGTTTTACCCTGATAATTCTCGCTCTTGCCTATCACTTTAAGCTTTCTTTCCTGTTCTTTTTTTTTCTTTTTTCTTTTTTAACTTCTTGAATTGTTTCTTGGTTATCCAATGTGAAGTTGGTAAAGCAAATTTCGTGTATTTTTTCACCACACCTCAGTACAGGCTTTATTATTACCATAGACACATATTTCATATACACTGGTATAGCCTGCCTGCAGGACCCAAAGGGGCAGAGTTTTGTAGTAGAACTAGATTTGTAAGAGTCACAAAGCGTCTGTGTTCACAGCCCCCTTCTCATGACTTTCCATATGCATGAGCTTCACTGTATTTCAGGGGCAAACACTTCATAATGGCAGTTGTGACTCTGTCACTGACGTGTGAGTTTTGGGGATGAATACTTTGCAGTGTTTGGAGGACAGGTTTCCTGTGGGTCTTCGCGGCTAAGCTTGATAGACTTTTGTCAGAACAGCAGTGCCTGTGTGGTACTCATCGCTCCTGTTTAGATTTAATTTGGGGCTTGCTGTGTGAGCAGCTTCCGTAAATGCTCTCGATATCCTTAAAGTAATATATAGCTTTTTTTTTAGAACTGCAAGAAGGCGTCTGAGTCAGGTGCCTGGATAAGTTTAGAAAGTGTGTGTTCACATTTCCTACATGCTTAACAGTCACCCTTCTTCCCTGTTTGAGATGTGTGGTCTTGGGAGTCTCGGGTTCCCCTTGCTGCCTTGTTAATTTTGCTTTCTGCAGGTTTGTTCAGAGAACATCACAGGGATAGGCATCAGTGGTTCAGTTTTTCTACCCCTGAACTTGCTACATTTTTACGCCCACACTAGTTCTCTCCAGATGCTCCTGTTTGGATGACCAAGGGGAAAGTACATGTGGTTATTACTGAACTTTGCCAACTTTTGCATCATTGTTAATAGCATGTGTTATGAAGTAGCAGTGTTTTTGTTGTTGTTTATTTTTTCCTGAAGCTGCTAGGTTGTAGTGGTCAGCGTGTCCTGCTTTAAGTGGTTTCAGGGCATGTCTGTGTGTAGCCTCTTGCGTTTGGACTTCCCATATGTCATGCTTGAGACAAGTTTCTTAAAATAATAACTTGATCTCTGTATTCTAGTCTATAAAATCCTGCCATTTTCTTCTATACAGCAGAGATGAATGCCCCTCCCAGTGCCTTAACTTCATGAAGAAGGTTCTATTGGGCCTCTCCAAGTCACATTTACTAGCTACCATCCCCTATATATTTGGATCATTTCTGCATGTTTTGTATATATATATATATATATGATGTCTATAGCATATATATGTCATATTCCTCTTTTCTATTCTATGCTGGTTTTCTATTTTCTTTACCTCCTTCTCCTTTTCATTACCCCCATAATCTATAAAGCATGTTTATTTGCTATTATTTTAGTTATTTGAATAAAAATTTGACACATATAACTGACACTGGCATGTGAAAACTAAAATTTGCTGGTGGCTCTAGGTCTCCTCAGGTAGTGAGAGAGAGAGACTTGCTAACTGGGAACAACCCCAATCACTCCCATGTTAAGTTTCGCTGTATCTTAGTGCGGCATAAAAGTTTCACCACAAGAGGGTTAGGACTAATAAATCTAGTAATGTTTCAGGTTACAAAATCAAGATACAAAAAAAACAGCAGTGTTTTTACAACAGTAGTGAACTTGCTAAACAAAGAAATGCAGAAAGCAAATCTAAGGCTGGAGAGGTGACTCAGGGGATAAGAGCCCCAGCTGCTTTCCCAGAGGACCTGGGTTTGGTGCCCAGCATTCATGTTAGGTGACTCAAAACTGCCTGTAATGCAAGCTCCAGAGAATCTCCTTAGGCACCTGCATGCATCACACACACACACGCACACGCACACACCACACACATAAACACACCACATACACATACACACCACACACACACCAAACACACACCACACACATACACACACACATACACACATGCACACACATATCACACACATACATATATACACACACATGCACACACACAGAAGGGGAAGGACAACCCTTTTATAATAGAATCATAAAGAAAAGATAAAATACTTACTAGTAAATTGAACTAAGAATGGTCCAGAACACTGAAAACTATCAAATATAGGCAGAAGTCATTGAAGGCACAAACAAATGAGAAAACTTCCCACATTCATGGATTGGATTCTTCCTAATACGGCTTAAACTGCCCAATCCACAGGAAATCTACAGATTTGATGCCATCCCTGTCAAAATTCCAATGTAATTCCTCACAGAAATTAAAAAGTAAAGCTTAAATATAGAGCTGCAAAAGATTCCCTGTAGTGGAGAGGCTTGAATGATACAGTTTGGAAACCTACTTCAAACCTATACTAAGGAAAACAACAAGACTAGAGCATAAAAGAGCTCAGTGACACAGGAGAAATGGCTTACACACTGACATTGCATGGTGTTTGACAAAAGTGTCTGTACACCAGAGGACAGATAGTCTCAAGGATAAATGGAGATTTTGAAAAACTGGATGTGTGTATCATGATTATATTTTGACTTTTTAGTGAGCATTTGTTCAGTTTTGTGACTATTTAACTTGACAACTCATCCTGTACGGTCTTCCTCCATTCCTACTTTTCCATTCCTGGTACCCCTGGTTCTCAAAATCAAATTCCCTAGATAATGATTTTTGTCTTAGGTTCTATTTTGGAAATTCAGCCCAAAACATGAATATAGTTTTAAAAAGAAATAAAGGAGCCGGAAAATCCAGAAAATGCCTCATTGCTTTCCAGGATAATGTAAAAAGAATGCTGACCGGGAACATAAACCATCTCACTACCCAGCGGGTACACACACAGCTTCAAGGAAACACTGATCACAGCTGTTCAGAGATCGAGCACCAGGACGTGTGCAGGGTCACCAACAAAGTATGGTTCAATGTAGCACTGTCTTTGGTGTCTTTGGAAAGACAGAAAGTGTGTGCAGCTGTGAGGAGTAACTGGAGACACAGAGGCGAGCAGTGAAAGCACAGGCACTCTGGAAGTCGGGATAAGAGGGGCAGAGTCCAAATACCCATGGCATTATGAGCCATGGGCATGGGTACAAACCTGTGACATTGCAGGCATGGGAAGTGTCTTTTTTTTCTGTCTCAAAATCCACAGCAACCCCCCAAGACAGGCTAGCTCACTGACAGGGAGCTATTGGGGTGACCCTTCAGTGCCTTCTCCAAATGCAGACCCTACTATTTCCGGCATCTCTTGCCACTGTTACTACTGACACCTTAAGGCCTCACTCAGCACCTTAGTGTTCAGACTTCTGTTTGCATAAAGAAATTGCTAACTCAGAAATCGTTAGGTTCCTGGGCAGGGGCTTGTTTGACTTTCTTCATTCACATATTGTCTTTTATTATAAGTTTTGAAGGGAAATAGGGAAATTTTATTTCTTTGCACTTGACTTATAGACATCAAAATCCTTTGGGAGGAGAGCAGGGACAGAGAGGTAGCCCCATTTAAAACAAAAAAGTATGTCTCCAGAGGGAGCTTGAAATTGCCAAGCAGTCTCAGAACTTTTTCATCCTTTCTCGTTCTTTGCCTCTCTCTCCACCCTTCCTCCCTCTCCTTTCCGGCTTTTTCTTCCTCCCTCTTTGCTTCTCAGAAGTCAGCATCTCGAGGTAAAGATTGACTTCCATTTGTTCTTATCGTAGTAAATATTTTATTACTTAAAAAGGAAGGCAGTGTTTGCCCTTAATTGTTTTTGATTAAATATGCTAATTACCTTTTGGAATACTAATGAGCATGCTAAATGTTTTAATAATGCATAGAATAACTGGCAAAGAAAAAACAAATTCACCTGAAATGTGCACAGCTTTCCTCATTTAAATTCAAATTTAACAATACAGAGGGAAAAGTCAAAAATTTGTCATCTGATGCAGAGAGAAGTGAACATTTTATGAACTGAGTCAGACACTTTATATATTTTTTTCTTCCTAAAAGAATTCATTCAGAAATTGATCTTCTCTAGAATAATGACCTGGAAAATAGCAACTTGGAAGTGTGCTTTAATGCCAGAATTCATGTTTAATGTGCTAGAATACCAGAAGGTACTCTTGGATAGTGACGTTCTTCCTCTCATTTTCCCAAATAAAGATAAACCCAGAATTTGAGGCAATGCTCCAGATGGAGCCCAGAGCTCCACAAAACCTCCAGTGAGGTACCCTATAAGAAAGAAAAGAGAGAAAAACCTCAGTCCAGTAGCCTAGTAGAGGCAATTGGGTTGGAGCACGCTGAGTTCAAGTTTCTTCTCCTTTGTCCTATGAAGGGTGAACATACCCTGGGATGGGATCTGGTTGAAACAGTACTGAGTCAGAGGTAACAGGACTTCATGCAGGGCACAGAGTTTCCTAAGAAGAGATTTTCCTTCCTCATAAGCTCAATTGTTAAGAACATATGTGCAAATTCTGATTAGATAGAAAATGATTGATAGAGATAGACTGACTTGATAGATAGCTAGATAGGTGATAGATGATAGATAGATGATAGCTAGATAGATGATAGCTAGATAGGTAGATAGATAGATAGATAGATGATAGATAGATAGATAGATAGGTGATATATAGATAGATAGACAGATAAATAGATATAGATAGATAGAAAGATAGATGATAGATATGTAGATGATAGATGGATAAAACTTAAAGATCTGTTTTTAAAACCCACACATCTGGATATCCTATGAGCGTGCGTTCTGCTTTGGCACACTCTGGAGTGACAAGAGGAAGACAAGGTACTATGAAAAGAACAATGACTTTTGAAGCTGAGCGATGGGTTGGGACAAATTTTCCTTGTTTTCTTTTTGTGCCTTTAAGGTTTCCTAGAGTAATTTATTTCAAAGAAGACTCTGCAGTTGTTAAAGTCATCCAGAACCCATCCGTGGAAAATCCCCAGGTGCCTGGCCTCACGTGTTGGAGTCACAAACACATCTGCCTGGCGTTTGTTAGCCCGTGCACTACAAGGTACACATATGTTTTCATCGCAAAGTGAAGGGCACTTTTCTAGTTGAATATTTGTGTTCTTTTTCCCCCATTGAAGCTGCCTTGACTTTGTCTGTTGAGGTTTCCATGAGAACAACCAAACAGTTTAAACGGCTCAGTTCATTCCGACCCCCATACAGACAGTAATTGTGAGGGCTTTATTGAAAGGCCGCAGGCCTTCAGAGTAAGCTAGGAAGTGGCCCTGCTTGAAACAGGGAGGGTCAGGTAGGGAAGGTCTGCCAGTGTGCTCTGGGGCAGCGCTATATGTGAAAGCATCCATTCATTGGCACTGAAAAGCTCCAGCCTCTCTGTCACAACTTCTGTGGCACCCGAGGTGTTTGGAAGGTGCCAAAAGAAAAGGCTCACTCCAGTGGCTGTAATAAAACAGCCATTTTACCAATGCCCCTCTGTGGTTTGGTTACAATGCAAACACTGCTGTGGCTGTCCCTATAGGCAAGCACTCCCTGTTCCCTGAGATCTGCTCTATTTCAGGGACCCCGGGGTGTATACAACGAGACTTCTAAGGAACCAACAACCATCACGTGTCCTTAGGTGACCCTGATATGCACTAGGGATCCTGCATAATGTCACTCTCCTTTAGAACCAGGCCAGCTCAGCAGACAGGACACAGGTGGTGGGAGGCAACCAACCAGGCTTTCTACTCAGACCAGGATGTGGGGAGGACTTGAGGCTGTGGACAACACATTTGGCCTTACCAGACAACACTAGCAGCATTTGAAACAGTGTGTGGTACTTCAACCTCCATGGAAGGTGCAATCTTTGGTCAGTAGAGGCTGAACATTCATGGGGGCACAGAGATTTAACAAAATGAGAAGAACTCTGGATGAGAAATGAGGAGCCACAAGGCCATTGCTGTAGACTGGTCTCAACTCTGCCAGTCAAGAGGAAACTTTGGAATAAGCATGAAGAGCAAACAAGGCTGGCTCTGGTGCTGGACTTGCTTGGATCCGGCCAGGCCTACTGTAAAAGGGCTCCCTCTTGATCCCAAAGCTAATGCTGACCCTGAAGGCAGAGCTTCAAGACAGAGCATCCGTACATGGAGCTGACTCCGGTTTCTTGGAGCAGAATGCACAGTAGAGTCAGCCAGAGGCACTTAGGGATCATGCGACTCAAGGCCCAGCATTGGTTCCCATCAGCAGGGACAGTGCAGTGAAGTGTCCAAGGGACACTGCGAGCATTTTATGTCAACTTGACAGAAGCTAGAGCTGTTTGGGAAGAGAGAACTTCAACTGAGAAAATGCCCCCACAAGATTGGTCCATTGGGGTTTCTTGATTGGTTATTAATGTGGAAGGTTCCAGTTCCTTGTGGGCATGGCCTCCCCTAGGCTGATGGTCCTGGGTACTGGAGGAAAGCAGACTGAGTAAGCCATGAAGAGCAAGTCAGTAAGCAGTACTCCTCCATGGCCTGTGCATCAGCTCCTGCCTTCAGGTTCCTGCCTCGAGTTCCTGCCCTGATTTCCCTGGATGATGGACTACAAGTTGGAAACGGAAATAAACCTTTTCCTCTCTGAGTTTCTTTTGGTCGTAGTGTTTTTCTTGGCAATAGAAACCTAACTAAAACAGAAGTGTGTTGACTCTAAGCAGGATGAGGGGAGGCTGGCATAGCCCAAAGAGTGCCTCAGCGGAGTGTGTTCAGCCAGCACAGACACGCCACCATGCCTCTGCAGATTAGTAAGATGAGCTGAACAGAGGTTCCTTCTTAGACTCTGAGCCCCTATGCCACTGACCAGAGAAGCTTCCTTTCACATCCCCATAGCTCTCACCATAGCATCTTCTCCTAATGGGTGTTTCGGGGGCTGCAGCTCAGCTACACCCGCTCCTTTGCACTGACAGTCAATACTGGACAGGCTAGGTTTACCAGAGATATTGCTTACCTATTAGTTACCTAATTCTGTAGCCACTTCACAGGAAGTTCTTCCTCCTATTTTGCAGGAAAGCTGAACAGAGAAATAGAATTTTCAATGTTCTGAGCCGCTGGCCTTTGCCTCTTACTAGAAACCTGTGAACTGGAGCAGGAAGAGTGTGCGAAACAGTGGTTCCTAGAACATCAGATGGCATGCGCAATCTACGCCTGCCACAGAGCCATGAATGGGTGTATGTGAGGGGCATGTTTAGGAATCTCTGCCTCACAGAAATATTGGCCTGAGGCCATTGTTGTCCGTGCACTAGGACAGCATGCAATCAGGTAAAGATGGCACAGAGGCTCAATGAACCTAAATGTAGCTTCTTTCTCACCTGGGTGCAGCCTTCAAAACACGAAAGGATGAGGCACCTCTTGACAATGCGATGCAGTTCTCAGTCTGCTGACGCTATGAGCTACCCGCCTTGGCTAAAGTTTTGGAAATATCCAAAGTTGCAGAATGATTTGTGCTACCATCACCTTTTATAGGTTTTTTTTATTTTTATGTGTATGGGTGTTTGCTTACATGTGTGTATGCACAACACATGTGTGCAGTGCTCAGGAAGATCAGAGAAGGGTATCAAATGCTATCAAACTGGAGTTACTGATGGTTATGAACAGTTAGTCCTGTGGGTACTAGGAACCAAACCTGGGTCCTCTGCATGAATAGCCAGTGTTCTTAACATCCAAGACATCTCTCCAGCTCCATCGATTTGTCTTTATTTATACTGTATGATATGCTGCATACACGTAGACATACACATGTGTTTGCAACATATCATATACGTTCATGGAGTATACAAACTTGAAAGTCTGTGCTCCTTTTTATTGATTGTTGTGGGTGGGTTGTGAGGACAAGGGCCTGCAGCTCGTTATTTACTCAGTTTCGTCTTGTTAGAATTACTTGCAAACAGCATAAGTTCTTTTTATTTTAAAATAAATATTAAAAAGCTAAATCCGCAAACCCATCTGTTTCTGCTGCTACTATTCTTATTATCCTTTTGTTTGTTTTTATGATTTGCCCCTTTCTCCAACAACTGGTCTCAATGGGGGTAACTCACACAACAGTTGAGGGGGTGCTGGGTCCTGAGGTGGGGGGGGAGTAGGGGAGGCAGAATTAGGCAGACACATGGGTCTGGAAAGTCCTTGGTTGTTGACTTGAAGGGAATGGTCATTTTTAATTTTAAACTATACACAACCAGTCTACCAGAGGAGAGACTTTTCTTTTTAATCTTCCCTTTCCTGTTATTTCCACCATCAAAGGGCAGCTTCTGCCAGCCAGAGAAGCATGAGGTCAGATTTTGTCATAGTGAGCTTGAGCGGTTTTACCTTGACTTCTGCCTGGTTGCTTGCCATTCACTTAACAATCTCTATGGGGTCTTTATAGATAGAGATGAGGTACTTTTATCACATAGTAAATGCTCAGCTAGTCACCCTGCTTAGCAATTTTTTTAACCAAATCTACAGTTTGTTAACTACTTTTGTTAAATTTCATCATAAAGTATTTGTAGAATTCATGCAGTGAAATGAGCCCTTCTTTTAAAATGGCAGTGTCTTATACCAGAAGTGACCTGGTAATACGAATTCATCTTAATCTCAGGTTTCCTTTGTGGGAGCTTATTTTGGTCTTTTGGTTTTATAAAATGAAACGATACAAGCAACCTAACTGTATTTCTATAGTACAAGGAGATGAAACTGCTCTGTTACTAAATAATGCATTTGTTTCTAACAGAATTGGAAATGCTATCTTAATATAGTAATTGACCACACACGGAAATCTAATTGGCTCACTTGGCTAACTACTTCACAGTGCCTACTAAGCACGGGCTCTCTCTGGACTCTCTCTGAAGGTTCTTACCCATGTCCTCTCTACTGTGAGAAGCGCATCTCCATCTTTCTCTAAGACTGCCTTACCTCTGCCGCCTCTTTTTCCATTCCCACATCCTCACTCAAGGTGACCCCGTGACAGCAGCTCTAAAGTACCTGAGGCTGTCGGATAGTTGACAGGATTCTGGGCCTTTTTGCTTATACTCTTCTGAACCATCATTTCCCTCCCCTTTGGGGGTTTTCAGGGGCTGCGACAAAAATGCATGCTACAGAGACGAAAGAATGCTTCCCTCTGTAAACAGCCAACAACCAGGTAAAAGGCTATCTCCAGCCTTCCAAAAGGTTCACCTTGGTGGGTTGACACCCTCCTGATTTCTATCCTCATAGATTAAGTCAGCCCATCCCTGAACTTCAAGTGGAAGGAACCATAGATACCAGTGACACCATGCCTGTGAGATTCAGGCACACTTCTACAGACAGAAATCTCCATCACTCATCCTTAGGGTTGTGAGACAGCAGGGCAGGTAAAGATACTTGCTTCAGAGCCTGATGGCCTGAGTTTATTTCCTAGAATCCTCACCGAGGGAGGAAACAATGACTTCTACAAAGTTGTACTCTGCCCTTATACTGTATTGATACATACATACACACACACACAGATATACACATGAGTGAATGTATATGTAGTTATTTATATTTTCTCCTTTCTGTCTTAATTTCTTTACCTCATGGATCTACTATAAACCATGTTTTTAAAACTTACAGACATTGAAAGTTTCATCTTTATTTTCTTTATCTACTTTTAACAAAACCACTCAGTGGCCAAAGGACATTCACTGTAAGAGTAAGTGCTTAGAACTGAGCCTGAGCATGGAGGCTCTTATTTGTAACGCTAGCACTCAGAGCACTCAGTAAGCTGAGGCAGAAGGACTGCCTTGAGTTCAAAGATTGTCTGAGCTACAGTGTAAGTTCCAGGATTGCCTGAACTACAGAATACAAACAAACAAAATGAACAATAAAAAAAGAATTCGGTGCTTGAGTATGTTGGATTGGTCTTACAGCCAAGAATATGGTATATTTTGCTAAATGAACACTAAAATACGCTTTCTACAGTTGGGGATAGAGAGTATGCCTCCTACAGCTGGGGTAGGAGACAGAGTGTGTGCCTCCTGCAGCAGGGTGGGGGACAGAGAGTGGGCCTCCTGCAGCTGGGGTGGGGGACAGAGAGTGTGCCTCCTGCAGCTGGGGTGGGGGGCAGAGAGTGTGCCTCTTGCAGCTGGGGTGGGNCCTGTAGCAGAGTGGGGGACAGAGAGTGTGCCTCCTGCTGTTGGGGTGGGGGAAAGAGAGTGTGCCTCCTGCTGTTGGGGTAGGGGACAGAGAGTGTGCCTCCTGCAGCTGGGGTGGGGGACAGAGAGTGGGCCTCCTATAGCAGGGTGGGGGACAGAGAGTGGGCCTCCTGTAGCAGGGTGGGGGACAGAGAGTGTGCCTCCTGCAGCAGGTGGGGGACAGTGAGTGGGCCTCCTGCTCTTGGTGGGGGGGGTTACATGCCTATGCAGCAGAGGTGGTTGTGGTTTACAGATTTCATACTTTGAGCCTCCTGATCTGACAGTCCAACACTCTGCCTGTTGTTTCACGGCTGAGTGTTTCCTAAGCACCTCTGCCTTTGCCCTCATTTTAGACTCTTAGATGACATAGTTTAGGGCTCATTTCATGGGTAAATTTGCACTTAAGTTTGCTGTGTCTTCCTGTTAAGTTGACTTTTCATCTATGGTACCCTTTCCACTGAGCACTGGGCCAGACATGTTAATATCCTTAGGAATTGTATGGCCTATCTTCAGTCTGGCCTTGCATCTTCAGCATATCCGTGTCTGGGAATTTCACCCCTGAGCCTCATATTCTTATGGAAAGGGAGACCAGGTCAACAAGAACCCTCTTTAAGAATGCTAAGCGCCAGGAAGAGACGTGGCAAGACCTTTAATCCCAGCACTCAGGGATGGAGTGGGGGCAGAGGCAGGTGGATCTCTGAGTTCTAGACCAGCCTGGTCTACAAGTGAGTTCCAGTACAAACAGAGAAACCCCATATCAAAACAAAATAAAATAAAAGATCACCCTCCCAGAAAAAAAAAATACTAAGGGAGAACTGAGCTTCAGGGAAAGGTCAAATGCACCTCACTTAAAGCAAAAGCAAGAAAGAAGTGGGAAGTGGGAACTGTTCACAGTCCTCCAGCAGTGCCTATGCTCCAAATTTATTTGCATAAACTGTTCTGTGTTTTATTCAGGAAAACTTAATGCTACATCATGCAGCTGCCAAAATATGTGTGTGTGGGAGGGGGGAAGTCCTGGTTACGTTACACAAACTGGTTTCAGGCTGAGCACCGAAGCCTCCCAAGAGCCTGGAGGGCAGTTCTTAGGAGAAGCACAGCAGCTGAAGACTGAGGGAGCAGAGTAAGACACAGAGAGGAAAAGACAAAGGGGAGTGAAGGCCCAGGGTCCTTGGGTTCCACCAAGAGACCCCGCTGCAGCTCTATAGCCTGACAGGCTGAGCTGAGAGTGTGCTGTGGCAAAGCTGGTGGGCAGCCCTCACACGCTCAGCAGGGTGGGCTGTAGTTTCTGCACTCTGTCTCACCTAGGCTCATTGCCACTGCTAGCACCCTGATCCCTGCACCCCCACCTAACGGACAAAGCAGATCTCCCCAACCGTTGTGAGAACAAGTACCTCAGGCGCATTCTGTGAGAGAAACAGGAGGAGCCTCCTGCCCTGTATCTCTCTCCCTCCTCTCCGTAGCCAGGTGCAGAAGTATCCAATCTGCCCTAAAGCACCCTCCCGGATGTCCAAGTACAGTGAACGAAGAGGTCAGGGCTAGCGTTGTTCGTGCCCTAGGACCACGTGATACTATAGGCCAAGCTCTTTCAAAAATTCTCTCACTCACATTCCATTTCTAACAGGAAACCCAGACTCTTTTGCCAGCAGAAAGGCAACACACCACCACCCTCCAAGCAGCCCACAGCCTCCCATAAGCCCCGAGGTCGCATGTTCCTGGGGAATGCCAGGTAGGTTAGAGAGAACAGGAGGTGTAGAAAGTCATATTCAAGCTGCTAAGTCCATGAATCCATGTGTAAATTCTAAATTGAATTGACCCCCTGGTGACTTAAAAACACCTCATATAAATTACTTGAGAATAGGGATTTTCTGTTCGCTGTGCTTTCATTATATAAAACATCACCAAAGCCTCCTCTGATTGTGTTACAGCTTGCCCCGCTCTGCCTCCACATGGAAGCACCAGGGTCTCCCAGGGCTTGCGGAACTGTCACCCATTTTCTTTCTACTCCTTGGACCTCTGCATCTTACAAATCATGTCCCTGTGTCTCTTGTCGAGAATGTAAAGTGAGATTCCTCCCACTGCCTGGGTGGCAGTACCAGCTGAATGATGCTCAAGCCTGGCCCTTCAGAAGGCTGTGCACCATGGCTGATCCGGGTTTTAGCCCAGGATCCCACCATGGACTAGCAGCGACTCACAACTCCAGAAAAGGAGATGACTGTGACCTTCTTGCCTATTTTATTTTGGTGACTTTGGAATATGGGATGACTGTAAGACTTCGTGTCTTCTTGATAAAAAGATTGTCATTAACCTCTCTAGAAACATTCTGAGGCCTCTGGGTAGATTCTGTGTGGCCTCTTCCTTTCCCATTAAATAACGTCAAATTCATGACTTACAGATCCAACACCTGTTGCTATGATCTCAGTGTTCATCCTCCCCTCAATCCATATTGATATTCTAACCCTTAAAGTAAGGACATATAGGGTGTGCTTTTGAGAGTTGACCATGCCATGAAGTCAGACCTCACTGAAAATGTAATAGCCCACTAAGAAACTGGAGTGATACCCCACCCTTCTCCAGATGAAGACAGTAAAAAGGCCCCTGACTGTGAAGCAGAAGGAGACTCTCAGCAGAGAAGGTGTTCTAGTTTCCTGTGTGGTGCTGTGGTAAAACACTCACCAAAAGCAACTTGGGGAACCAGAAGGTTTATTTCAACGCTCACATTCAGGTCACAGTCCATCACTGGGGGAAGTCATGGCAGGAACTTGGAGGTAGGAACCTTGGAGGAATCTGTTTATTGGTTTGCTCTCTGTGTCCCTTAGCTAGATTTCTTCTATAATCCTGGCCCACCTGCCTAGGGATGGTGCTAACTCACATGGGCTGAGCCTTCTCACACTAACCCTCAATCAATTCAACTCTTTACAGATAACCAAGGCCAATCTAATGGAGGTAGTATTTCAGTCGACAGATCCTCCTATACTGTGTCAAGTTAAGAGATGAAACTAGCTAGGACACATGGGATCTGACTCTGCCTTGATTCTGGGTTTCTCAGCCTACAGACTCTAAAGTATACTTTTGGGGTGTTGATGAGACTTCCATAGTAGCCAAAAAGCCCTGGAGCACTTAGACATCTATATGCAAGACTCAGATTAGTCTCTGATGCTTGCTCTACTAATTCTCCCTTTGTCTGGGTATTCAAATGAATGAAAATCAGACATTGCTCCCAAACGGCCCTCCAGCTTCTTACTGCACTAGCCATGTATTGTGAGGTCAGTAGTCACACCTGAAGAGACTCGGGAGTTCACAGGACACACGGTCACGACAGGAATCTCCACTTAGAGCATTGCTGAGGACAAGGAACATCTCCTCCCTCACCCCTCAACAATACAGCACGGCAGATCTTTATTGCCTTCCGGGTGAGGGGCTGGAACATTTGCCAGAGCCACCCTGAGCTTCCTACTCCCAGGACTAAGCAGCATCACCAATAAGGACCTCTCACATGACCTGCAGAACAATGCTGTGAAAAGGAGAGCCATTGGAGAGACCTGAAGGAGGGTATTGGTCAGCTGCAGAAAACAATTGACGAGACTTCCACTAGGCTCCCATGGAGGGAAAGTGCTTGGCATTGCTACAACCCACCCTAGCTCAGACAGGGAGCCATCATGGTCTCCATTTTTAAAATTAACTATAATCAATCCAAAAATTTAAAATAATGCATTTCCCAAGTCTAGGATTTGCCTCAGTTGCAGTGAGAAATCACCATAAGCCAGAGGACCTCAGAGAGCAAATTTCTCATCCTGAAGACTCAATGCCTGAAATGGCAAGTTGTCTAGCAACATTGCCCCTAAGGGTTCTTCTAGATGGGGAACCCCTGGCTTGGAGCTGCATAGCCCCCATCTCTGCCTTGCCTTCTCCCCACCTCCTTCTGTGTGTGACTTCTTGCTTTCTGAGGTGGCATTTAGGGCAGAATCTCACATATCCAGGGCAACCTCACCTCCAGATCCTCAATTCAGATACAACTTTAGAGACCAGGTCAGCTTCCCAGGGATTTTGGTGCAGATCCGTGTTTTGGAGACAACTGTTCTACCCAGGCTGGAAGGCCTATTTAGTTCACATAAGAATGAAGTCTCCTTTGCTTCATGGAAGCTTCTCAGTTTCAGGGGGTCCTATTTGTTAATTGTTGCTCTTAGTGTCTGTTCTACTGGGGTTATATTTAGGAAGTGGTCTCCTGTACCAATGCATTCAAGTGTACTTC
>LOJH01017331.1:0-10576 GCA_001685095.1 Ellobius talpinus
GGCTGGCTCTCCAGGCTTCCTTTCTACCTGCCCGCTCTAGCTCCGCAGTCCCCCCTCCCAACTCCACCCGCGACCGCGAGAACCCCCCTCCCCCGCGAGTCCCTAGTAACCTTGGAACTAACTTAACACTTTCCCCCAGGTCTGGTCTTAGCCTTTACCCTACCGCTCGGCTTCCTAAAGCTTCCAGGTCCCCAAACTTTTATAGTATCGTGGACTAAAAACTCTGTCCTTGACCAAGCCCGTGCCCTCCCAGGATGCTGCCACCACCCGTCGCCCCTCAGGTGGACCTGCGCCTTTCCTAGGCGGCCCTTCACTTCCTGACGCCCACTGCCCGATCTCCCCTGCCTGAGGCTTGCAGGAAGCAAACCAGGAAGTCAGCTACCGCTGCTGCAGCAGTAGCTCCACGTGGCTGATTTATAGCTGGAATTTTTTATTATTATTGATCTTGTTTTTTCACAGGGCTTCTTAAGGAGGTGGATTTGTAACCGAAAGGCCCAGGTGAGATGTGCAAATACCACAGAACTAGAGAGGGCTCCCTTGGAAATACAGTATTACCTGTTCTCTTGAGCTAATTGGAAAGCCAAGTGGACTAGCTAATACGCAGTACCCTTCTTGTTGATGAACTTGTGAGTTTCTACTCCGGGGGAAAAGGGATTTCGGGTTTTGAAAGCATTCCATTGCTTCTCTCACAGCCGACTTTTCCGGGGAAGGATATTGGCAAATGTTTAGCTACACGTCTCTCCCTTGTACATTGTGCCAAAGATGTCAATCACATTATAGCACAGTCTACAGCGTGTGCCATACTCCTAAACTACCCAATTTGTTTAACAAATGCTTTTTGATAGCAGGTTTTAGAACGGTGTAAACTGACCTTTCAAATTCTAATATTACCTTGTTTGCAACTGCTTTGCTTTAAAACAAGTGAAACTTGGTTTTTTAGTTCCTCTGAGTGATCTGCATTATATGTACTCGCATTCAGTCAGAGATAGTTTTTCATTAGGGAAATGGGAAGCTGACCCTTTATGCTTGTGAACATAGTGAGAAGTGGTCCCCCTCACAGAAGTGATGGGAGCTGCCTCTCTTCTGTCAGTATTGGGAGAAGACCTGCTGCCCCAACCTGAAATATGTATGAAAGGCTAAAAAGTTAGAAGTTGACGAACAGGTATATGGTTGTAAAAGCCCATGTTCTTCTGAGTTAACATTGTTTAGGAGAAACTGAAAGACTACCTTAAAATACATGCTTTTCGCCACATTTGCTGGCAGGCAGCCTTCCTAGAGAACTCTTTGGAAAATGAGAAGCTACATTAAATGATTGGGACAAGAAAAGTCACGCTTAGCCTCTCTAAGCCTAGAGCCCTTATCAGCCAAAATCATGATTATAATACTTCACAATATTGTCAAAAGGAATAATTGAGGCCAAGTGCACACAAAAATATAAAGTGCAGATGATGTGATGGGTAAGTCTTAGTGATTATGGGCAAAATCCTTGTGAATGGCTGTGTCTAGGGATTGTTGCTCTGAGCTATTTCCGATTTGTCAAGCCTTGAGTAACGTTCACTGAAGAGAATAAAGACTAGAACCTAGTGGGAGAGGTACTGAGTGAGAACCAGAGAAGCAGTGGTCTCTGAGAGGTTAGGAAGTCACCTGTGAATGGTGACGTGGTGCCTTCACCTCCAGGGCCAGCCTGGGCCGCTGAAGTAGAATTGCAAGGGAATAACGTTTCTGAGCAGGCAGTCTGTGCAGAATGAACCAGGTTTGTCGTTTAAGCTTTGTAGTGCCTGAGACTGGTGTCTGCTGTTCTTAGAATTCAGAGCAGGTTTTCTCATCTTGCCAACACATGCACAGTCTTTGCCAAACAGTATAAATACCTCATGTTTATTATATAAATACTGTCAGGATTCCACAGGTCAGAACCTAAAGTTTTGGTGGTTTCTGAAATTTATCCCCAAATGAACTCTGCTAAAGAGGAACCCCCAATAAGGAACTAAGCCCACCTTGGGGCTGCACTCCTCTGAGGCTCTCAGCATACCCTCTCATCCTGTATCTGAGCTTGAGGTCTTTGGCTAAATGTCACTGCCTGCCTTCAGGCCTCTCTACAGGGATTTCTTTCCACCTGCACTATCTTTTGACACCTTAACATTAAGCTTCAATGTCAGTTACAAAATCTTTTGTTCCCAAATTCTATCATGTCTCTTTACACGAAGATATTGGCCTGGTACCCTGTGTTTCAATTCTTTTCGCCCTAATTACTGCTGTGTTGTGATTGCTTAATTTCCACTTGCAAGGAAAAAGTAACATGATGCTGGAGACTTGTCTGTGGAGTTTATTGTGTTCCTGTGTCTGATGTGTAGGAAGGGTTTAATATTTTTGGTGGAACGCTGAGTAAATAATTGTATTACAAATACGAGGGGGAAATAGAGCTTAGAAGAGGGCTTAGGAGCACTTCAGCTTGGATTGTGCTCGTCCTAGAAGCTGTTTTTCCAAGAATGTTTTGGATGTTTTATTTCATTAGGTCAGTGGTTGCCTTACGGTAGTCAGTATCACTTGGTAAGCTGCTGTTTGCCTACCGATAGTCTACTGATAGTAGATAGATCCTCTATTGATAGTAGATAGATACTCTATCGATAGTCTACTGATAGTAGATAGATACTCTATTGATAGTCTACTGATAGTAGATACTCTATTGATAGTAGATAGATACTCTATCGATAGTCTACCGATAGTAGATAGACACTCTATCGATAGTCTACCAATAGTAGGTAGATACTCTATCAATAGTCTACTGATAGCAGAAAGATACTCTGTTGATCGTCTACTGTGGCTACTTGTTTCAACTTCAATTCAGATTTCCTCCCTAGCATAGATTACTAGTTATATCATAAACTTAATGGATAATTCCTGTGTTGTTCACATCTGGAATGAAAAACTCATCAAGGGCTGCCATATGATGAGATTAATGGTCTCCTACAGTGTTTTGAAGGCTAAAATAATCATGTAAAGCTCCCTTTGACTTCATACTGTAGAACGCTACCTCTTCATAGCTGGGTACCGTTTGTAGCACCTGTAATTCAGAGGCTCTTCTGATTTAAGCTTTTGTTTAAAGGTCATCGATTCTTTGACAACCCATCACTAGCACTCTGTTCCTCTTGGAATCAGTCCTGTCCACCTGGGTTTGTTCCAGAAGATGTAGCTGGGCACCCACTTTGTTACCTCCACTCTTCCCATTTCAGTGACAGCCATGCTTACTGCCATTTCCAAAAAGCTCAAGTTCTCTCTCACGTCTAGACCTTTGTGCATATTTCTACTTGGGTGAAAAAACTCTCTTGGTGGTTTTTACACCAACTGCCCTCATAAACTCCCTAATCATTCAAATTTCAGTTTATACATCATTTTTCCCCAGAAACATTACTCTCATAGGCACTTTGCTTCCTTGCTAGGTTGGGAATTTCTGCTTCATGTAAGAGTGACCTGGAAGGTCCCTTTCTGAGCAGAACTCAGCTTTTGTGTTTGTTCACCTGTCACCTCAATTAGACCAAGTTTTTAAGGGCAAGGACTGTGTTGTGATTTATTTAGCATTGTGTTCCTAGGATGCTGGCAATGCCTTGCACAGAAGACATGCTCAGTGTGTGAGCGAGTGGACAGGAGAGTGTGTGCCTCGTGCATTCACTGGCAAAACACTGAAAAAATTGGGCACATCCTATAATTATAAACTAATACCTTAAAAGAATTATATCTGAATGCTTGCAAAACTATTTTGTTAAATCTATTTTTCTCTTATTTAAAGGGTTGAGAAAGAAGGGAACGATGTTCTATACCCTATCCACCCAATGTATGTACTGTCATTCCTAGATAAACGGATAGTTCATTCAAACTAATGATCTGCTTGCTGAAATGAATATACATTGCCCAGAACCTTATGGCCTTTCATTGAGAACCTGATGCCTACAAAATGAAAAGTAGCCTGTGTTTTTACTGATACCGATAATCATCGTGTTCTTTATGAAGTGGGTGGGACGGAAAGAAACTTGCAGTAAAAGGGCTGGAGAGCCCACCCTGCCCTTGAGAGCAGGAGGTTGACTAGATTTAAACTTCTAATATCCTTTTCCAGATTTGCTGAAGACTCAGGTTCTCAGCAGAATGGTTGAGTGATCAGAAAGGCTCCACAACTGAACTCTGTCAAGGTATTATTGTAAATCCTGTTACAGTGTGTGCCTATAGACGCCTGCCTGGGTGAGCGGGCAGGCAGCTTCAAACAGCCATCCTTTTATTCTCCCATCCTCCAAAGAGCCTGCTTATTCAGCTGTGCCCCGAACCTCGCTGTCTTTAATGGGAAGATCTGATAGTTAGCAGACAAACTAGCCTCTGTCTTGTTAATACTGATAATCTCTTAGATACCGAGCACAGCTGTTCCTCAGTGAGTGCAATGGAGAGAAATCACGTCAGTAAAAGGCCCAGAGAATCCACACTTGCAGTTTGTAAAATTAGAGCTATCGATAGACCATATTGGGCAGAGCCCTGATGCTCAAGGTCTCTGGAGGGATGGGAAGACTGTTGAGATCCGGAGAGGAGAGAGGGTCAACTCTGTGCTCTTTCGCAAGAGCTGATGGGAACAACAGAGAAGTACTTGCGCTTCCCTTCACCTTTCCAATGTTTGTGATTAGTTTTAACAAGAGTGGGGTATTCTTGGTAATGAACTATTCCTATAAGCCTTTTCAGACATTTCACAGGCGATAAACAGAGCTGAATACAGATGAAGCAATCTGAAGGCAGACTGCAGAGAGATTGTGCAGGAAGATTATCCCAAATCCAGGAATTAGAGGCTGGACAGGAACTCATTATCTGTTGATTCAACCCTTCTGCTTTCATATGCTGGGCCGCGTCTCACTGGTGTTCAGAAAGCTCATCTGTTCTCCAGCTATTCTCTCACAACTGAACAACGAACAAGTATATTTTCTCTTTTGTTTGAACACATGGCTCTATATTAAATGACTGTTTGGAGAATCACACCAGGGACTTGTGAGTCAAAAGTACTGCTCTTCCAGTGAGTTCAAAATACTGTCATTCAGATAAAGGTACCTTTTGGAATATTGCAAAGATTTCCAAAATTTGAATTTTAATGACATTTCTTTTGTGAAGAGCAGTCATTGAGGACTCGGCCTTTTGGGATGTCTTCTGTTTCTCAAACCATAAAAAACAGTTTTTTTTAACAAACAATCCTTTTCTGTGATCTTTTATTGTATATTAATAGCGATTTCTATTTACTCAAAGCACTTTTTATGCATGTATCATGTGTTAGCCCTTCGTCCTAGACACTGGGCATATAGTAATAAACCAAAAGAGCAATAATCCCTGTCCTCACGGAGTCAGATAATAAACTGCATGTATAAATCATTATATATTGTTACCAAATAAACCGCTGCCTCACTTGTGTGCCGAGAGTCTATGAAGATTAACTCACAGACTGAGATAGTGTATTAGACAATAAATACAGTGGAGTGGAACAGAGCAGGGGATTACATTGTAGAATGCTGGATGGGCATGAAGAGAAGTTTCCATTTTAGACAGTTGGACCAGGTCTCGTTGAGAAGATGACATTTGAACAAGTCCTGAATGGGAATTGGAGACAGAGCTAAATAAGAAAAGATAGCACCAAGCACAAGGAATAGCACATGCAAAGGCCCTGGGGCAGAATTGTTTCTTCTCACACAGTATGGGTGAGGTGGGCAGCCGGAGGAGGTTTACTGTGAGGTGGCACAATGTAACATATCTAAGTCGGATCACAGCCTCTGGCTTCTGGGTTTGGCATGCAAAGCACCAAGCTAAAGGCGAAGATTATATAGTTAGGCTCTTGACAAGCCAGGTGCAAGACCGCAGAAACGTGGACTGGGATTGTAGCAGCAGGAATTGCACGAGCTCAGACCGTGGATAGGTTTAATTCTTTCTCAACTATTATGGTTCCAAATAATTTAGTTTATTGTTTTGCTTCTAGACTGTAAGCAGTTAAATTAATAACCTGTAAAGCAACTCTTTAAATACTCTGGCAAAACACATTATTTAAAGAAACTATGTAAGCAATTACTCAACAATTTAATTAAATCTCCCATGCAACAATAGTGGGTTAGATGCCAGGCTCAACGAAGCTGTTGAAAATGGCAGCAAAATATGGTTTTGACAGGGCTTTGGGGGGGTTGTTGTTGTTTCGTTTGGTTTTTGGTTTCTTGAGACAGGGTTTCTCTGTAGCTTTGGAGCCTGTCCTTGAACTCACTCTGTAGACCAGGCTGTTCTCGAACTCACAGAGATCTGCCTGCCTCTGCCTCCCGAGTGCTGGGATTAAAGATGTGTGCCACCACCACCCAGCCCAAAATGTGTTTTTAAATTAAGAAAAATGCACCCACGAGATAATAAAACAAAGAACTTTAAGGTCGGAGACTGAACAAAGGAGAACCCCTTCCCTGCTTTTACATTAAGAGCCATGGCCAAACATAAGTTAACCTGAATAGCATTTACTTTGCATTTATGGATTTAAGAAAGGAGGTTCCAAGCTCACCCCAGGCTGGAAAGCCTGATAGATCTGCAAAAGGCCACAGGGACACCCAAGGAGAGAGAACAAAACCTGTTCGTCTAGTTTCTTGGAGAGAAACTTATCTCTGCACATACCCACACCCACACCATTATGTAGGGAGTCAAAATCATAAACTGCTTCTCATGATCTTTTGCAGTTAACACGAATGCCAGCTGGACAGTTAGAAACACCTTAGAAACAATCATTTAGTTAAAAATGATTCAAGACCAATGTCATGAAGCATTTGAAAAGTTAATCTACTTTTCCGTGCTTTTCTTATTCCATTTTTTTCATAGAATGTATTTTGATGTATTCTCCCAATCTCCCAACTTCTTAAATAACACACATGCACAGTCATCATGGACTCGTTCTCTGGTGACTAACTGCTGAGCCTGAGCCTGCCCTAGACCGCAGTTGAGATTCCCAGTATCCCTCTTCATTATCAGTTGCAGGGAGCTTCTTGCTTAGAGGTGGAACGCGGTGCCTACTTCCCTTCTCTGGGCTGGGATTTTGTCTGACTTGTATTCGTGCAGGCTTGTCTCAGTTTCTGTCCATCAGCTGTTTTGTGTATGGAAAATGCCGTTTCCTTGGATTTACCCACCACCTCCAGTAATTACAGTCTTTCTGCTTAGATCTCTGAACCTTGGATAGGGGTAGTAAAGTGTAGTGATATTTTGTTTGTGTCTTAACAAAGCTTGCTTGAAGATCAGAGCACAGAGGTAAGCCACTGGAAGCCAGGGAATGGTGGCACATACCTTTAATCCCGACTCTTGGAGCCAGACAGGGGTAGTGCACACATTTAATCCAGCACAAGGAAGGAAGTGACAGGAGGGATATGGCTGGGCAGAGAGGAATATAAGACCAGAGGAGACAGGAACTCATTGCCATCTGAGGTTTGGTGGAGACATCTGGAGATGCAGTCAGATGACAGGATCCCCCATTCTGTCTAGCGTTGGTAGAGGTAAAAGAACTTTCTAGTGGCTGGCTTCTCTGCTTCTCTGATCTTCAGCATTAACCCCTTTACCTGACTCTGAGTTTGTATTAAGACAACTACAATCAAGACCTTCCGTTTAGGATTGAGTTTGTCCGCGCACACACTCATGCGGAGATCAGTGGTCACCTTGGAGTTGCTCCTCTCTTTCCACTTGGTGAGTTCCAGGGACTGAACTCAAGTCAGGTTTGGTTACAAGTGCTTCTCCCTACTGAGCCATCTTGCAGACCTAAATAAAACTTTGTGTAAGGGACAATGTTTATGTATCTCTTGCATGCCTACCTTTGTATACCTGTCCCAAACTCACAAATCCGCCTCCGCCTCCCAAGTGCTAAGATTAAAGGTGTGTGCCCCCACTCTTAACTAAAATTTATCTTTAAAGAACTCACATCGCGGGGCTGAAGAGGTAGCTTAGTAGTTCAGAGCACTGGCTGCTCTTCCAGAGGACTTAGGTTCCATTCCCAGCACCCACGTGACAGCTCAAACCCATCTATACCTCCAGTTCCAGGGCCTCTGACACCTTATGGCCTCTGCACACACCAGGCAGCACACATGTGGTGCACAGACATGTGTGTAGGCATACATACAAAGAAATAATAAAAGAACTGTAGGAATTCCTACTGCCAGTAGCCATTAAATTACCCGCCCACTTGGGCGTGGCTTCTTATACTATTTATGCCAAAGTAAAGCGCACATCGGGGCCTCTTCTGGCTGTGGGATTCGATTGTTGTTCTCCGTTCCAGCAAAGGATATTGATCTGTGAGTCTACCCCTAAATAAATAACCCTCTAGTCTCAATTCTGAGCTAGTGTGGGATTTCTTTTAAGCGTCCATCTTCAAAGAACCATCACTCCATGCGTTAAAAAAAGTACTGTTCTTGTCTATTTAAAAGGTCACATTTGCCAGGCAGTGGTGGTGCACGCCTTTAATCCCAGCACTCGGGAAGCAGAAGCAGGTGGATCTCTGTGAGTTTGAATCCAACCCGGTCTACAAGAGCTAGTTCCAGGACAGGCGCCAAAACTACAAAGAAACCCTGTCTCAAAAAACTAACTAAATAAAGTCACATTTGACGGTCCCTGAACACTCGATGTCCTGTGAGGTACAGGTGGCAGGAAGATGATAACTGTGTTTAAATTGCACTTTAACAGCTAGGGACACAATAGACATTTGTTTAAGACATTTGAAGAAATGAAAAAACACTGAAAATACAAGGAAAACTGAGAATATACTCAAATTCCAGAAGAGAAAAATAAAATTGTGAAGATTATGGATTGGTTGAATTGCAGATTCGAGTTCTCTAAATTTTCCAGTTGGTTTCTGGAGTCCCACTTTCTTCTGTCTTGCAGAGTCACTCTCAGTTTCAGTCTCTCGTTTCTCTAATAGGGGAGAGTAACTTAAATTTTAGTCTGAATTTGTTTCCTTGGTTTTAAATATTTTCCTGAATTGACACATTCATGAGGATTCACTTAACGTTAATAATTTGCAAACCTGAATTTCAGAACAGATTTTCTTTTTATTTTTAACTCTGTTCATTGCATGTTAGGGTGTCAGAAGTCCTGGATGTGGAGTTACAGACAGATATGAGCTGCCATGTCGGTGCTGGCAACTGAACCCTGGTCCTCAGGAAGAGCAGTTAGTGTTCTTAATCACTGTGCCATCTCTCCAGCATCCCCTGATCCAAATAAGATTTGTTTGTTTGTTTGTTTGTTTTTTCGAGACAGGGTTTCTCTGTCTAATAGCCCTAGCTGTCCTGGAACTAGATCTTATAGACCAGGCTGGCCTTGAACTCACAGAGATCTGCCTGTCTCTGCTTCCCAAGTGCTGGAGTTAAAGGTGTGCACTACCACCACCCGGCTCCAAATAAGTTTTTTAAAAAGACAATGGGGTAATTCAAAAAGATTTTCATATTCCTCAAAATTGCCCACAAAAGAGCATTAGACACAGTAAATACCTGATAAACCCCCCTGGTTGAATAAAAATGCTATAGACTCGCACTACCAAGATTGAAAAGGAAAGTATTTTGGGACACTGCTTTCCCTGATGACACCATCTAAAAGGCCATAACCGGGAAACAAAAGGACCACACTTTCTTTACATGAAACCCTTAACTTGCGTCTCGTAACACTCAAAGCACACTGTAAATGTGGCAGAGATGCTGGTGAGGTAGCTATGGTAGCATTTCCTAAACATTGCTCATTTGGGACTCGTAGCAGCATTTTCTGTCATGTTTGGAATTGCAGTATGCTATTGTTTTGATCAATAACACAACTTTGTATTAACTTAAATTTAGCTCTGTGCTAAACAGCAATACAATGGTACTGTTTTTCTACATATATAAATAAATACATATAGCTATCATAATTAAAGATATTAGTGTTTGGGGGTTCTTAAGGATCATCTTTTTATCCCGTTTTACCACAGCTTGGGAGTAACTGGTACATGACATATTGTATTTACCTACTTAGTGTCTTAAGTTCAATTAAGCCTGCATGGTTTAGGGATTACAAATAATGTCTGTTTGGGCATCTAGGTTTTTGTTTGTTTGCTCTCGTTTGTTTATTTTGAGATGCTGTGGATTAAACCCAAAGCCTTGTGGATGCTAGGCAAGCCTTCAATTTCTGAGATACACCTCCTGCCCACTGTCATCTGGTTTTATGACTTAGGCTCTAATTTCATGATTTGTCTTTTTATATAAAAGTTCCAAACATGAATGTTTTATGTTATTTGGATGCTATATAGAGTGGCCTGCCTTAAAAAATAAGGCAAATCAATACTCTGCTTCTCGCTTCTTCTCAACCACCCACTTACAGTAGTTCACTAATAAAATGTAGAATATTTCATTTTTCTTACTGAAACACTTGGTAGTGTAGATAGCATATGAAAAAGGTATGTGTGTGTGCATTTATGTTTGTGTGGTATATTATGCATGCATGCATGTGTGGAGGCCATGTGTTCCACACTGGGGTCTTCTTTACTCTCTCTCCATCTTACTTGTTGATATGAGAGGTTTCCTCACTGAACCTC
>LOJH01017331.1:11102-22340 GCA_001685095.1 Ellobius talpinus
GTGTGTGTGTGTGTGTGTGTGTGTGTGTGTGTGTGTGTGTGTGTGCATTCAGGTGACCGAGACCAGAGGATATCAGATCTGGAATGGGAGCTACATATGGTATGGGGCCACTTGATAAGGGTGCCAGGAACAAAACCTGGTCCTGTGGAAGAGCAGTAAGCACTCTCAAGTACTGAGCTGTCCCTCTAGTCCCAGGGACGTTTATTTTTTAAGTTCAGAATTCTTTACTTTGTATGCAGTCTAGATGAGTCAAGTTAATGCTGTAAGGACTCCTGCTTGGGGTCGTAATCCTGATCCCACAGACATCATTTCTTTTACACTTTGGATGAAGATTTCTTTGTGGTTGTCAAAGACAAGGCAAGCTTTGGATTCAGGAGCACTTAGAAAGAAGAGGAAATTTTAGTGTCTGGGAAAAACCTTAAGACACCAACTTGTTTAAGATGATTTATAGGTTGTCTGAGAGTATGGATGTGGTTTCTGGGTTATTTCTGGCTTTGTGGTTATTATGATTAAGTCTTGCTCTTACAGGCAAGTAGTAAGAAAGGAGGGAAGCCATAAAGGACAGGGTGAAGTCCACAATTTAATCATTGTCATACCTAAGAATTTATTAAATGACTTAATAAGTTCACTAGGTGGGTTAATCAGTAAGATTTGGTTTTCCCCTATTTTTTTCTTTTTTCTTTCTATTATTTATTTGTTTTGTATTTTTCAAGGCAGGGTTTCTCTGTAGCTTTGGAAAGCTCTGTCCTGGTACTTGCTCTGTAGACAAAGCTGGCCCCGAACACACAAAGATCCACTTGTTTCTGCCTTCCAAGTGCTGCAATTAAAGGCATGCACCACCACCACCCAGTTGTTTTTCCCTCTTTTTAAAACAACTGAGAAAACCCCATCAACAAAGTCTGTAAGCGATCAGCAGCCAAATGGTGAACACTTACGATTTATTTGGACACAACCTTTTGGGATGATCCCTTTTGTGAATACTAATGACCTTGAACACATTGTCTAAATTATCATTGCAAGTGAGTTGTAACTGAGTTTCTATTATGTGTGGTCATTCCATCATATGATTCAATGTTTGGGTTGTTTTACTTATTGAAAGAAAGACCAGGTGGAATTGGGAGGGACCGCCCCAGAAAGAAGTCCAGTGTTTTGCATTATACTAATCAAGATAAAGGAGGAAGAGTGAGGAAATAGGGGAAGGAAGCACTCTGGATCCAAGGGCCTAAGGAAATGTCACATTTACCCCAGGTTTCACATGAGTGAGACATGTAACCCCTCCTCATTGTACTATGACCCTTCTTCATCATACCAAGCTTCATGGATTGAATGCCATACTATACCATTCTCTCTAACACTGTCTTTGTATATGCTTTAAACATACTGTATCCTGTGTGTTACCCTATAATGCCCCATCTGTTTTGAAGCTGATATAAATTATAAATAATAGACGGTGGATTTGGCCTCGATTTTGATTGACCTCATTAGACATGAACCACAGGGAGCCACAGATGTACAACTCAGTTATTTTGGCTCTGAAGTGTAATGCTTAGAATTCATAAATAAAATAACAGAAATGATTCTGTCTTGTACGGACTGCAGGAAAAGCAACAGAGAGTTGTACCTCTTGGCCCCTTCCAGTCAGTGAGCTAGAAAAATCACCCACGAGGCAGACTGGCAGGCCCAGTCCATTACACTCTGAGCATTTTCAGCTGTGCATCCAGAGACAGGCCTCACAAAGCTCTGTGGAAAAACTGTTGGCGTTGGTGTTTTCAGCCATGTTACATGGACAGCAGTGTAACTGGAGACGGCTCATTCATTTCCAGGCTGCCCAGATTTGAACAATCACACAAAACCATATTAATTACAACACTGGCCAATACTTCAGGCGTTTTACTAGCTTAAATTAACCCATTTCTACTAATCTGTGTATCACCATGAGGCTGTGGCTTACCTTAGGTTCTGGCATCGTTCTCCTTTGGCAGCTACATGGCATCTCCTTGACTTGATCTGCTCTCTCTCTATATCTCTTCCAGCCTGGCTATTTTCTGCCCTCCCATAGGCCTAAGCAGCTTTATTTGTTAAGCAATAAGAGGAACACTTATACAGAAGGACAGTTCACATCACAGCAGTCACATTCAGACCAGAGTCTCTCTCTACAATGTATGCTTTTCATCTAGGATTTCTAGAGATGCTTAATGATACCCAATCTCTTAGGTTAGTCTAAGTGTTCTAGAGGTACTTAATGATACCTGTTCTCTCAGGGTCAGCCAAGGAAACCCTTCTGGAAAAAGTAGTATTTAAGAAGACACTACCAAATGAATAGGTAGGTATTGTCCATGGAAGGAGATGGTATGCTAAGGAACATACAGAATGTTTGAGAAGAAATAAAGAAATAGAAACATGGCTGGAATGAGTTCTGCAGTGGGCAATAACTGAGCCAAGGATTTTATTTTATTGTTGTTTGTTTTTCTTTGACAAGACAAGTTCTCACTGAGCTCAGACTTGCCTCACACTATATATTCTATGAAGTCAAGGATGGCCTTTAACCCTGATATTCCTGCCTCTAGTTCCAAGTGCTTGGATTACAGGCATGCTAGGTTATAGCTCTGGCTCCATTGTGCCTGGATTAAGCCAAGAGCTTTAGAAGCTATCTCTATTAGACTTTTTGTCATTATGACAAAATATACAGGATAGACAGCATAAGGGAAGCTGGTGGGATGAGCAAGTGGGTGAAGGTGCTTACTTAGCAAACCTGACAGCCTCAGTTAAATCTCTGAATCTATGGCGAGATGAAGGAGGACTCCTCCTCTCTTGCTTCTGGGCTGGTAGTAAGGCAGAACACCATGATGACGGAGCATGCAGTAGAAGCTTCTCATCTCAGGATAGCCAGGAAGCAGAAGTGGGGTGTGTAACCGCCCCCAGACAGCCTCAAGCTAGGCTCCTCTTCAAGAAGTTTCCAGAATCTCCCTATACCATCCTAGCTGGAGATCAGACTTTCATTAGATGACTCTTGGGGAGAGACACTTTGTTTCCAAATAACTTAACCCGTACAGTAGTGGCAATTTTCTTAGACCATCGACTTCCCTGTGTTAGGAGTCACAGAGAACATCAGCACTGAACACTCTAGAATATACATGGATCCAATGGTATTCCTTCTCCTCACTGTAGCTGGCATTGTCAGGAATACACAGATACTTATTTCCTACAAGTCAACTGGAAGTAAACCTCATGATTCCTTACAGGATGCTATCCTGCAACTTATTCAAAATTCCTTTATTAAGTTTCTATTATGTTTATGGGTATGTACCACTTTGCCCTAGATGTGATTGAATGTTCAATATAGTGACTGAATACTTGCCCATTACACAGACTTGTGACCAGAGAGGAGGTAGAAGGTCTTGCTTACAGTGATCTGGCAGGGAATTTAGGGCAAAACAAACAGATACACCGGGATTGTCAACAAATAGGCATTCTGCACATGCTTAATGTTTTAATAAAAAGTCAAGTTGATCTGGTGTTAACCAGAGAGAAAAGAGCTTGGCTCTTCTTTTCTTTCTTAGTTGTTTGAAAAATATTCAGAACTAGTTTCAGTTTCGTGTTGCCTAGTTACTTTTTGCTTTAAAATATGCGTGAATACCGTAATTCAGTCATTGTACTGTCAATATAAATTGAAGACATTGTTCCTGGCTTCTGAGAGGCCTACAAACAAGTGGTAACTATAGATACAAGAGGAAATCCATTGTAGTAACATGTGATATAGAAAGGGATTCAACCTCACAAGTCAGATGGGACCCGAGATCCCTGTGAAGATTCGACATCTACCTTCAGTGGCCTTGAGCCTCCAAATCACTGAGGCTTCTCATGGTACCTTACCCACCCCACAAAGCACTGGCCCTGCTTCTAAGCCCGTGTCAGTTCCTAAAACCCTTTTTCCTCTTATTGGAAGAGTGGAAATGAAGCTCCTCTTGGGAAGGAAGGAGAGCAGGCTCCCCAAGCTAGTTGTGTGTGTGTGTGTGTGTATGCATGGCAGCCCCTTATATTGTTCCAAACTTGATGTGAGCAGAGAGTGGCCTTGTCACTATCCTTGTCCCATGCATCTTTTTTATGCATCACCTCCTGCAGTCAGACTGGAGAAAGCAGAGTGATGGTGAGGGGGTGAAGAGCAGGGCTTAGTGTGTACAACTCCATTAACTACTCTTAACTGGTCTCCTCTGCAGGAAACTGAAGGGAATTCATGACCTCTTAATTCTCTAATGACACAACTTTGCTTTATTCTTTGCTTGCTTGTCTTGTTTTTGAGAGGAGGACTCATGCAACCCAAGCTGTCCTTGAACTTGATATGTTGCAGATGTGACCACCTAATCATCCTGCCCCCAACTTTCCAAATGCTGAGAAGACAGTATGTATCCCCTGCTCTAATGACACAATTTTAAATAAAATGACTGAAGTCCAGTAGACTCTTGTTTTCTTCTAAAATTTCCAGAGTAGTATGCCTAATAAAAATATAAACATTAAGAGTCACTTCCTGTTTGGGAAATTAAGCTGTCACTCAAAAAAAGAGCAATTGCATTCCAAAAATATCATCCTTTAGTCAAAGTAGCAAATTACATTCCAGAAATCAAACGTTTAGTCAAAGTAGCAAATCACGTTCCAAAAATCAAAGTTCTAGTCAAGAGACATTTTTAATGTGATTTGACATTCTCTGCCAGCACAGGTTAAAGAAAATCAAGCAGTCACTGAAGTGTAGAAGACTGTCGGAATCTCTGGTCGCTTTTAGCACTTAGTAGTAAGAACACTTACACAGCTTCCTAAATGGAACACCGTTTTTCATACTTCAACATGAAAAGCTTCCTGGTTTTATTTCAAACGTGAAACATTATCATAATCATTCATACATGATTTTAGTGATGCAATTATTCTACAAGCATTGACTAGTTTGCCCAACTAATAATTAAATCATATACTAAGGTGTTTCATAGTCTGGAGAACTCCATGGAATGATTAATATTGCTATTTTTAAATTTTTTCTTTGCTGTTCTCCACATCTTTAATGTTAAAGAGTTGAGGCCACATTTTAATAGTATTCTCAACTATCACTTTTTTAAACGTAGAATTGTGTAGCACGATTAATAAAAACTCAGAGACAGATATTTGTGTTCTACCTGAAGGTCAGAAAAACAAAACAGTCAGCCACTGGCTCTTACCTCTACCTCAGTTCAAGAGGGCGATCTTGTCTCCAGGAGTTTCAGAATGAGACTGTTTCTGGGAACTGTCTCCTCCCATCTTATATTCCTTTCTAGTGCTGGGATTAGAACTACCGCCCAGTTCCTATGGCAAACTAGAGTGGTTACCAGGATTAAAGGTGTGTGCCACCCCTGTCTGGTCTGTAAGGCTGACCAGTGTAGCTGTCTTACTCTCTGAACTTCAGGCAAGCTTTATTAAAATACAAATGAAATATCACTACAGAGTTGAATGTCTTTTCTGAGTATATTTCCCATGGTTTTATGATACACTGTCTCACATCATGAATTTTGTTGAAACAGCCATGGCTGAGATTTACTGTGGTGAATTCTTCTGTTTAGAAAAGAATGGGGAGGGATCCATAGAAATATCCCCAAAGTTCTTTGTGACAATCTGTAATGAGAAAAGAAAAACAGAAGTAAAAGTTTTGGTGAACGCTTCAGAAGTACAGGAAAAAGGGAATGTGGAGGTGTGTAGATAGATTTATCAAACTAATCAGAATTTATTTCCACCCAAGTTTGGGGAAAATAGGAGGTTAATAGTTGATGTAGTCTGAATAAAATCATTACATAACCCAAGAACTGTGAACATCCTGAATTAGATATGATGTCAAGAGGAGATAGTTGATTGAATTTCCTTTAGCTCATCATTAGATAGCATTTTAGTCATTTTCTCTCCCAAGTGACTAGAAATACCCTTATTTCCTAAGACTAAGTCAAATAGATGATTGCAAAGCAATCTGTGATGTCTGATTTCACAAGTCATTTAATGCTCAATAACAAAAACAAGTCAATCAATGGGGGGAATAGTAGAGCTAATCAGCTGATTTTGAGACTTTAGATTTATTTTGCTTCATTAATTTTGATATCTCAGCATCACAAATCAAGATTCCACATTACGTTTCTCTTTTCCTCAGATGGTTTTAAGTGACAGTATGTTTTATTTATGGTGTTACATATATAAATCTTGAAATATGGATTGTTTTGCTTGATGGATTTTTGAAAGGTTGGATTGTAGAGATGGAAATGGCTGTGAATGATAATTCACACCTGCCTGATACAAGCAGACATTTAAAAAAAACTCTGTATTCTGATACTTTATAGAGTTACCTTGACTTGCATTTATTACAACCCCTGGGCTAGATTGCTGGTGAGTTTAATAGCACCACAACCTCACTCAGTATTTCTCTGCATATCGCACAATCCAGTCCTTTCTCTGTTTGCCCAAATGCCAGTTTGGAGGCATGAGAGCTGTAGCTCAGCGGTGGAAAGGTTGGCGTGCAAACCTACATAGTTCAGAGCTGCCATCAGGTTCTGAGATGACTTTGACTGTGGTCATAACCTTATTTTTCTCAATCACATTTTTCTCAAGTCCTAAATGACATTAGTTAATACTGTGTGTGGTATAGAATTTTTATGACACATACACAAGTGGACAGATGGGGCAGGGAATAAACAAATAGACAATAGATCATGAGATTTAGTGTATATTTCCAACAAACTGCATTCAGAAATAGAAAAATTCTGCAATAAGCAACAAAATTTATGGGGACTTTGTAATATCAATCAATGCAAACATGGCCTAAGCTTTTTTCACCAGTTCAATTCTGGAATGTTCGAACACTAGAGTCGCAACAATAAAACTCCATCATGTGATAATATTCTCTTTTTTCAAAGGCTTTTAAAATATGTGGTCTTTGTTTCTTTGTTTTGTTGCTTTCGAGACAGGTTTTCTCTGTGTAGCCCTGGCTATCCTGGAACTCAGTCTATAGACCAAACTGGCTTCGAACTCAGAGATTCACCCACTTCTGCCTCCCAAGTGTTGGATTCCAGGTGTGCACCACTTTTATGTTTTTAATTAGAGTAGAACTATATCTATTCTCCTCCCCCTTCCCTCATTCCCTCCTCCAGCATCTCCCTCCCACTTTCCTCATTCCCTCCTCCAGCATCTCCCTCCCCCTTTCCTCATTCCCTCCTCCAGCATCTCCCTCCCCCTTTCCTCTCTCCTCCCTCCATCACCTCCCTCAGACCCCTCTGTGTCTCCACCCTGGGGTTGATAGCATCTTTTTCTTTGATTATTATTGCTACACAACATAACATATGATGTGAGTGTGTGTGTATATATATTTACATACATATATATACATACATACACATATATATCCTGTAGGTCTGTTTTTGTTATTTGTATATGTGTGGTTTCAAGGCTGACCATTTTACACTGGACAACCAACAAGGACACTCATCTCTGGGAGACACTAATTCTCCTCCCAGCAGTCATCTCAACACTCTGTTTGTCAGGTCATCTTGTTAAATTTTATTGTGTTTTACATTGTGTTTGCTAAGTTGGGAGAATAGCATACTTAGCTGGACCCGAGTTTCCTGTAAACCTCCTCAGAATACAAAGAAGAGTGAAGGACCGGCTTTTGTTCTCAACGACTCTGTTTCCCTGTATGATGCAGACGTTGCAAAGCTTTCATCAACAGTTACTGGCTACTTTCATTGTTCTCGTGTGCGAGTTCTGAGAGACTGTTTGAGATGCATTCAAGGACGGGAGAGTGCATAGTGCAGCCTTCTGTATTAAACAAAATGCACACTCCTACCCGACGTGCACCCAGTAGAGTGTTAATACAAACGAAACAGGTGCAAGGCAGAAAGCCTGCAGGAAACCAGGGGAGGAGGACCGAAATTAGGCTCTTTGGATGTGCACGGTACAAAGGAAGTACAATGCTGTTTGTAATGGACTTTGATGAATGATAGATTTGGCCAGTCAGTTCTTCATTAAGATTTACCAAGACACTGGTCCAAGTAAGAGGACACCCTCCACCTCCCCCCTTCCTACACCCCGAAATACCATACACAACACTAAGAGGAAGAGTTCACATAAGTTCTGCTATTGTGTCTGTTCAGGCCAGTGAAAGTCACTTACCATCAAGAAATTACTAAATTGTAATATATTTAACAAGCATGCTGCCTCATGGTTTTCTCCACAAAATATGGAGGAGGTGGATTACAGTTGGAAGTCAGAGAAATTGCAAAGGTTGTCTAGTAATCACTCTTCATATTAATTAACACCCTTTTTAGCCACTGAACCCTAGGTGGAAAACCCATATCATTTTGGACTTACCCAGAAAGTATTTTATGTCAAATTCTTCTATTACAAGTACAAAATGATTTACTTCTTTGACATTAGGAAAGTGAAGTATCTAATTAGAGAATATATTTCAGATTTATGATGGCACATGACAGATACTCCAAGAACTTCCTAAATTTAATGCACTATTATAAATTATACAATGGATCCCATTAGCATAATTGTCAAAGGATGATGCTGAGTACCTTAAAGGAATGTCACTCTGGGAAAGAATGTGATTAGTAAAGATTACCAGAGGAGCGTGGCAATCAGTGTGGTAGTTTGCAAATCCCACACTGTCTCTTTCTCAGTATATGGTAGGATTAGCCTTCCTTGTGCAATTGGAATTCGATGTAGTAGGCCATTTCTGTGGCTAGAGACCTATCTCTCATCGCATCCATCTTCCCCTCAGGCTCCGTGATTGACAATATTTAAGATGGCAGCTGGCTTCACCAGCCCAGATGCCTGAGTGATTACTGGAGGCAGAGTCTTGCTTCCAACCTGCTACAGAAATAAAACATAGCAAGAAATAGAATTTGCACATAAAGCCACCGAGATTTTAGAGTTTGTCGGTGTCATAACTGAGCCTACCTTGTCACAATCCTGTAGCCGGAAATATGCAAGGATCACTCCTGGAGCATCACAATCAATGGCGACGTCAAGACAGTTTCTCTGTCTCCATTCTGCTTTGCTTTGCAAAGGGAACTCTAGTAGTTGCTATGAGAAAAAAATTGCCAAACTGTGCCCATTAGCAGAATTTCCAGAGATTCAGTGGGCGAGATGGAGGGCAGGTGTTGCATTGTTAGAACACACAGTAGCTGAATGCTAGCCATGGCAGGCAGTGTTAAGGCATATCCTTCTGCCCTTTTATTAAAATTAACAAGACAAATGTTAGTTTATTGTTTGAAATAATGTATGACTCTCTCATTCAGCTCTGATATTTATTTTTCTGATCAAAAATGAGCCAAGACAGGAATGTAGGAGTTATTTTTATCATTAAAAAATTCAAATGCAAATGTAGATTCCATTGACTCCATTTAAAGGGATATTGTTTTTATTTTCTGAAAGAAGGGTTCTTATTGTTCTTATTCAAAGTTATATCTTAGAATGGAACATATACTATGTGGATCAAAATGAGCATTTCAAAAACTGATTACACCTGCATTTTTGCTAGAGGTTTTCATTAGTTACAAGGTAGGTCAAAATGAGTTACTAGTCTCATGTCACGTCTCTAAAGTGCAAATGTCATGTTAAGCTATAGTAATAGAAGCAAGAGGCTTGGCTAGAACTCAATCCCAATAAGTCATTTCGAGTTCAACATTTGGCTAAACATGGACACACACAGAACAATATTTATCAAATTCTTTTGTAATGTTTCTCTAAGTTTTTTTTTAATACAGTGTGGCCCTAGAAAATGAATAATATTTGTAAGACAAAAATGAATAAAAAAAAGAAAGAAAAGGAGATTTCTTGGTTACACTCAAGGAAAGGCCCTAATGTGATAGCAACAGCATGGGCTTCTGAGATGGCTCAGCAGGTAAAGACACTTGCTGCCAAGTCCAATGGCCTGATTCAATCCCTAAGACTAGTGGAAGAAGAGAAATGACTCCCAGATATTGTCTTCTGACACACACACATTCACCATGGTGCACATGCCCACACACAATAAATAAATAAATACAATTTTAAGGAACTAACTAATTTCCCTTAGATGATCCTTTATTTCCCATACAAATTGGTGCTTCAATGGTGATAACAAAGGAATGTGCTGTAGATGACGATGAACAGAAAGAGGACTGTTTTCATTCTTTAAGACGTGTGGTGCTCAGGAGAGAGCATAAAAATGTGTGGTGCACATTTACACAAAGGTCATTGCCTCCCAGAAAACAAAGCCATTTGCCTGACATCCTGGGAAGCCATGGTGCATCTGGAGAAACACAACTCAGCTGGGAGAGGAGACTTAAAGCTACAATGCAAGTAATTATGCTAATTTAGCACCTTTAATGTAAGACATTCTGCATCTCTCAGTGTGTTTAATCTCCTTGATGACTATAGATGGGTGTAATTTCCTGTGTTTCTTTTTTTCATTAAAGAAACAGACTTAGACACTCACTACCCTTTCCTGGTTTCTATAAACTAGGACAGAACCCTAGTATCATGTGGCTTTTTTTTGACAAAACAGATTCTATATGTATATAACTACCTTCAAATGTAAAAGGAATGTTTTGTGACTGAGAGAGTAGGCATTTTTTTATGTCCTTGGAGGTTGGTCTAGTAATTAGCAAAGAAGAAACCATTTCAGGATAAGGAAATCTGTTAGAAATTTTTCTTCATGCATGATGTTTTAATAAAAGTCATGAAAAACTGTGTTAAGACTTTTTCTCTTGGGCTAAGGCTGTGTCTTCACTGGTAAAAGTTGGTGCGGGAGAATTGTCTGTAATCTGTCAATCATGTTTTAAATGAATGCTGATTGGCCAGGCAGGAAGTATAGGTGGGAAAACCAGACAGAAAGTAGAAATGATGCAATGAGACCAGGAGAATTCTGGGAAGGAAGAAATTGATTCCTCCCACTCCTGCCTAGACCACCAGAGAAGCAAGCTGTAACCTACCTGGCTGAAAGGTATGGAGCCATGTGGCTAACATAGATAAGAATAATGGGTTANGGTTAATATAAGTGACAAGAGCTAATAAGTAGCCTGACCTAATAGGCCAATCAGCTTTATAATTTATGGAGACTTCTGTGTGATTTTCTTTGGGGCTTGCTGGCTGTGGGGTACTGGGTGGGACATAAACCGCAACAAGCAGGCCCCACTCATGTTACAAATGGCGCCCACATGGATAACTGCATCCACAGAAAGCCTGAGA
>LOJH01017332.1:0-22340 GCA_001685095.1 Ellobius talpinus
GAATACAATTTGTGTGTTGTTATTTTGGGTGTTAAGCTAGCCGTGCGGGAGCCGTGCAGGAGGAAAAGCAGCCCGTGCTCCTATTCACTACAACTGATTCCTTTTCCTTTCTCCGACTCTAAGTCCAATCCATGGAGTACTCTGGGCTCAGTCTTCATATTGCTTTCCTGTCTGGACTCCGTCCCTGTATTACCTCTGTATTCATGTAAAATAAGACCTGACAGGAGAAAAAAATCAATGAAGGAAAGATTTGTTTTGGCTCGCAGTTTCAAAGAGTTTTAGTCCACCATGGCAGGGAAGGTGTGATGGAACAGTTCAAGTGCAAGCAATGGAAGGATGTGGTAGAAGCTGTTCCCATCACAGGGGATCAAGAACTGGAGAACAAGAAGCAGGCACCTAGTGTCACTTTCAATGGCCCATCCACAGTGACCCACCTCTGCCAGCCAAGCCCCACATCATGAAGCTTCTGACCAAGAGACTGTCACCAGCTGTGGACCAAGTATTCAAAACATGAACCTGTGATGAACACTTCAAATTCAAACCTTAAGAGTCCCAGAATGGCTTTGTTTGGTCCTAATAACTTGAGATAAACTAAACATTAACAATGTCCACATTTTTACCCCACTCTGAACTCTAGCAAACAGATTCACCTAGCAGACAGACATCTTAATGTGTCCAAAACAAACCTACATTTTCATATCTCATTCTCTTTGGGCCCATAAATAGTAACTGCATCCTTTGATCTGGAAAAATCCTTGGACTTTTTCTTTGATGTCCCCCCTATTTGTTCTCCACATACAATTTAAATCGTTGCCTTAAAATACATCTTTAATTTCACCGCTTCTTATCGACCTATCCCACCTGTAATAGAATTTCTCCAATAGAAATTACAAAAGAAATAGAACTCTCCAAGAGAAATCTTCAGGAAAGTTCTTCTAGCATGCCTCTCTGTGAAGCCGATGACAGCTCACATTACACATTTGATGGAAACATTCCAATAACTTTCCATATCACTAAAAATAAAAGTAAACTCCAGACTGCCTACAAGACCAACCATTATCTAGGTACCTTTTGCCTTTCAGAATTCTTTTTGCTTTCATACTGAGACATATACATCTCCAGGAATATTGGCCTCCTTGATTACACTCAAGTACATCAGCCACAAGCTACTCTGAATCTCCCAGGAATGTCCACCAAAATATGAAATAAATGTGCCTCATTCCTATTCCATGATAATCACTATCATAATGAATTCTTTAATCATCTTTCTTCCTCATATCTGTTCTGTGAAAGAAAAGATCCTAGGAGAACATGCTGGGGAATGAACTAAGGAGAGCTACCACATATAAGAGTCTTATGAATGTTAATTCTCTACCTAAACATGGTCTTCAGAGTCCATGAAAAAGTGTGACAAAAATGTAGTTCCTCCTTCAGCTTCCTACCTGACACCTAAGGGTTTAACAGTCTGGACTTCCATTTACTCACCAATGCTTCACCTGTGAAAAACAAATATTTTTAATGCTTACTCTATTTGCAAGACACTTTTTTAAATTATTCTTTATTTTCCTCTTTTTCTGTTTGTGGTATGCATGTGCATACATATGGACACACATGTATAGATTCATCTTACTCGTTGAGTCAAGGTCTCTCAATAAAATCCACAGTTTGGATGGTATAGCTAGTGTTGCTTGCCGGTGTGCTCTAGGGATGCCCTGTCTCTGTTACCTAAGGCTAGAGTTATAGGCTGCCCAGCATGCACACCCACTATGTGCACCGGTTTTGGGAATCCACCCTCTAGTCCACACACTTGGCAGCAGGTATTTTAATTGCTGAGCACTGAGAAATCTCTCCAGTCCCTTGCAAGACACTTGAATGTTTTTGATAAGGTAACAATGATTAATGCAGTATCCCGGGATGGGGATTCTTCTGAATTCGTCCCTTTTATATATCCTCATCCTAATAGCCACACTTAATTATTTGTTCTAAAGGATTAAAGCAATCTATATGCTAATATTTATATGTATTCAGAACTTTCATTAGAAGCTTCTTTTTCTGGGATTAAAAGTTGGCTCAGCAGTTAAGAGTGATAGTTGCTCTTTCAGAGAACCCAGGTTCAACTCTCAGCACCCAAGTGGAGGTTCACAATTGTCTGTAACTCCACTTCCAGGGACATGACACCTTCTTTTGACATCTATGGGAACAGGTGTATACATGGTACACATACATAACTCATAACAAAACATTCATACACACAAAAATAAATGAATCTTTTAATTCAACTACTTTTGCAAAGTTTCAGTGGGAAAAAGTGCTCAGGGGAAAACTTCCTATTGTGACTGAGAGACACATGAGGAGACCCACTAGCAACAGACTAGTAGTTATCAGGGGCTAGAATTTTGGAGAAGGAAGATAAATCAAATCCAAGATCACTAAGGAATAGCATGATGTCTCTGCTCATATATGAACCAGAAATTTTTTGAGTAAATACTGAGTTCTTGATACCTCAACCCCCACTACAGTTTAAACAAAACCATAACTTTGCTTGCTCTTTGGTGTGGTTTGATTTTGGGGCCTGAGTTAGGTGTTTGTTTTGATGGGGACACTTTCTATTTTTATATTTTTGTTTTGCTTGCTTGGGTTCATACAGTCAGTCAATCCTCCTGCTTCAATCCCGAGTTCTGGGATCATAGCTGGCATGACCACTCATGGCATGTGAACCTTCTTAGGAATTTCTTTCGTCTCACCTTCTCCAAGCTAACCATTTATTCTGAACTGTCTGAAAATTCAACAACCCTCACACTGAAACGAAATTAATTGAAGTAATACAAGCTTAACCGAGGGGGAAAAAAGTCCTCTTATGTCTTCCCTAATTACTCTTTAAAGCATAAATCAAGTTCATGACAGACTATGTTATCAGTTGTATATTCCTTCATAACATTCCAATCCCCAGCATCCTGTGAGTCTCTTCTCATCTTTGTGCTACCTATCTGTTTTCCTCCACTTTTGCTGACACCAGAGACCTCTTAGGAGAAGCTGACACACCCTTCTTGGTTCTTGGAGCTTGCTGAAGGACAGAGGTGGAAACTCAAGGCGGCTGTGCTCAGACCCAGCATCACCCTCTCAGTCACTGAAGCTCATTCATTCCTGCTACTGGTTAGTGCGAAGCAGAATCCCGAGCGTTCCCCAGACAGCACTGTGAACCTGCTCTGAAACCAGAACCACCACCACTTTTTTTTTTAAAGCTTGTCTTTCTTCCCCAGAGCAAAACCCAAATCAAATTAGATCACCAGTGTCCCAAGGTCTATAGGAAATGCAGAGAGAGACACAGCAGGGGGATGCCCGCTGCTTACCTCACCTGAACTCCATCCTCCAATATGCCACAGAGGCAGGTCCGGTGGACACTGACTCCAGCTCTCCCACACATCTCCCAGGACAGACCACACAATCTTGAGAGGACAGTGGAAGGGAAGAGGAAGACAACTACCTGCAGGAGCTGGTACCCAGCTGAGCAGGCAACTGGCTCTAGTCCTTAAACCTCTTTTGTCCAACTTCCCCTTTGAAACACTGAATCCTCCCAGAGAGGCCACTTCCCTTAAGATTAGTTTTTGTTCAGCGTGAACTAGAACTGGGGAGGCCGGAAAGAGCAAGTCACAAAGAGCCCAAGTAGATGATCCATACGCAAAGTAAGACGCAAAAAAAGGTTAAGTTTGAGTTGTTTAACAGGAGCAGGATAACAAAAACTTTTAATGTTTACACAACAAATTTCAAGTACACAGATTAACTAGTCATCATGCTATTCATTAGATCTGAAGAACTCAGCTAAGGCTGTTCCCTGTGACCAACAGCGACCCGTTTCGACAACTTGTGTTCTTTATTTCTCTAAGGTTCATTTTAAAAAGTTAAGTTTACACCTAACTTCTCTTCCAAGTTTCAAGTTTAGGGCAGAAGCCATCAATATGTTTCATTTATCCCAAAAGTGGGAGTATACTGTCCAGAGGTGAAAGCGGCTTGTATGTCAGTGATGGATGTCTCTAAAGACTCTCACCTGCTGTTGCTCGCCGAGACCTGAACAAATCCCACTTGCCACACCTCTACCTTAAAGGATAGTTGCATTTTGGGCAACATTTCTTGAAGCTGTCCATTTAAGCTGTCATTGCATATTTACACACAAAATAACCAAAAGTCTATCTTAGGAACTCACTATCCCAATGAGCTAAAACTGAACTACCCTAAAAAGCAGCACTCCATTGCCCACATAACAAGGATTAAAGAACACAATTCCATTATGTTATTGCTGAGGAATGGAGCCATTACCATTCATTTGAAGTTGGATACCTGAATGGAACCTCGGAGGAAGCACATCAAAGGTCCAGCCAGTGAAGCATGACTTCAAAAGGTACAGCATCAACAGTGGTTTCTGGGAAACAGCCTGCTGATGCCAGACTCAACTCTGGTGGCCTGACCAGCCACCTTCCACTTGGAAGGTCCATGAGCAGTGTCACCACCAGGTCTGCTGATAGCAAACGTCCACAGACTCACCTGACAACGTTACATTTTACTAATCTGACCAATGTGGTTCCCACGGTATGAAGTGAATCACAGGGCTCGGAGTCAGGCTGCTCCAATCCTCCGGCAGACTTCTCAGCCTCACAGCCGTGTGCGTGCTATTTAATCATTCTGGATCTTGAATTCTTTTTAGGATTAGCATAGAGATTAAACGTGATTATACTTAAATGTTAAAACAATACATGGATGGTAGTAATCCCAAGTTCTACTCAAAAATAACTATTTAAAATGGATGTATCACGTGACCACTGAATATGGAAACAAATGAAAAGCTACCTCCTAAAAAGAACTACACATACATGCATGTGCTGTGTGAGATGGACCACTACATTCAAAAGGTACTAAACATGACTGGGAAAAATATTTACCAATGAAGATAAATTGATTTCTTTTCTCTTAGCTGTTTTTCATCCTGCAATTACCTCAGAAGAAACCTGGGGTTAAGAGTTCAATTCTAGTTTTTAAATTATCCTGCAGCACAATTATGGCTGCTAAACACATTTGCAGACCAAACTTAATGACCTTGGTACAAAGCATTTTTTTTTTAAAAAAAAAGTATCCTCAGATGTTTTTACTATGACTATTAATATCTAAGAGCTAGCTAACTGCAAAGATGACATGTATATTTCTGTGAATAAAAATAAGTTGAGGGTAACCTATCCTAAAAATGGATGCTATTTTATAAAAAAAAATCATGATTTTTCAAGAAACTAAAACTAAGATGTTATATTTATAAAATATTTTTCTATTTCTATTTACTTTTTTGTTTAATTTTGTCATTTTGAGATAGAATAAGTCTTATCATGTAGCCCTGACTGACCTAGAACTCACTATAGTCCAGGCTATTTCAACTGTGCAGCAGCCTCTAGCCTCTCCTCCTAAGTACCAGAATTATAGACAAAAGTACAGACACATCGCATGACAGCTGCTTATGTCCTATTTACTTTACACATCAAAAATCCAAATATATGAAAGAATCAACTAGATGAATATAATTTAACTACCCCTCTTTCCTCCTGGTACACCAAGGGATGTCATGAAGCTCAGATTCAACGTTAGCTTTGAATCATTCACTTTATTCAAATATTTGAAAGGATTAAGAACTTGATTTATGACATTTTCTAGAATACAACATGAAATGATGGTTAATATTAAAAATAAAACAGGCAAAACAATAAAACAAAGAGGGTTTCCTCATGCTATTTGTTCAAGGACGTGGTATATGTCTACTCCCCACCCCAACCCACCGGCATTGGGGAAATTCTTCTATGTACCATCTGTCTTCTTTTCACCCTCTTCTCTCAGCTAGTGACTCAGGCTTTCCAGAGATCCTAACTCCATCCCAGACTCAACAAGGAGTCTGCAATCCAGCTACAAAACAATCAGCCTTGGACCCTTCACTAGCATTGTGGACAAGTACATTTGGTGCTTGCTCTAGGTGACACAGCATGCGGCTAAGGCAACCAGAATCTCCTGCCTGAAAGAGGCACAAACCTGGGACCACAGAAAATGCGAGGGCACCCTAAGCCTCTGAACTAAGCCTTCTCTAGACAGATATCCCTGAACTGTAACTTTTGTGAGTCGGGATACTTCTGTTTAGGAAAGTTTGAGATGCATTTTCTGTAATGTATAACAGAGCATTTTGAGATAAAGTTCCATAAAATGTTTGACTTGAAGTAAGGGAGCAAGATGTCTTATCTACTAAATCCCATGAAGGCATCTTTCTCTCCACATGTATTACCCTTCCTGTCCCTTTGTGCTTGGCATCAGGCATCACCATCCATCACCATGGATCTCTTTAAGAATTAGCTTACTACTTGTAATATTTTTCCCATAGCAAAATCAGTATTGAATCCTTCTACCAAAATCTCAACTAAGTTCTTTGGTGACACATTTTGTCATCTACTCTCTGTGGTCCTTTAGTAAGAATCAATGTTCCTACCAAAAGAGAAAGGTGCACTCATACAATAGAGGACTACAGCTTCATGAACAGTCAAGATTCCTAAGAAGTTTCATATTTCTTTATGAAAAGCTACGCATCAGAACACACTTTTCACTTTCCCTAACTTCCAAAACCTACACCAAGCCATCACCTTTCTTTTATTACCAGCTGTTAACATTTTCTGCTTGGCTAAAATAAATTATTAAAATTAACATCATTTCTTTTGCTTTTACTTTCTATAATGTGGCTGCCAGAAACTTTAATTACAGCTACAGTTTGTATTACGCGTTCACTACCCTATCCCATAGGGGAATACGTTCCACTGTTGGCCCCAGACACACATTCAGACCTGCAGTGTATCTCCAGTGCCATTGTCAAAACTGCTGCTGATTCTCTTTAGCCCCAGCTTTAGTTCAGGTGCCATCTCATTCAGACACGTTAGGCCATCAGCTTTTCCATCTACTCCTTCATTTTTAAGACACTGGATTCTATGGATTCTATGGATTTTTCTCATAGTACTCATAAAACTTGAGGTCAGGCAAGTGTTCAGATTAATTTTTTAAAAGAGCAATTTCTGTTAAATTCCAGGTGTGTAAGTGTGCAGTATTTTGTAATAATATTCTTTATATGTAAGACAGAACACGTGTATTCATAAGAGGTCTTAGTCGATAAAGGCCCATCCAGGAAAAGACCACAGCAATTGGACCAAAACTGACATTTTCCCTCCTCTCCAAAATCAAGATGTTCCTGTGTTGTTACTGGCCTTAGGATCTGTCATGTCCAGAACATTCTTAAAATTGACTGACTCTTAAACTGCACCTAAAACCCAACTACTTTTCAGACAGAAAAAAATAACCCAAACATTCAGTTCCTTCCATGCCCACTGTGCCTGGCCCCAAGTAGAAAAACTGGACTACAAAGTGCTTTACTATCCAGAGAGCACATGGTTTTCAGGTTTACTCTGGAGTGGTAAGTCCATTTCTTTATTTGACAAAGAAAACTAAAATGGAAGTCTGCTAAGCATGTTATCATGTGATCCATGTCAAGAAGAAAAGAGCCCATGAATTAGAATTAAAATGGAAAACCAGTATTCTACATTGTCTTTTTAAGTGGAACAGATTAGTTAGCATAGTGCTGTCGTCAGAGATCTACTGGGGATCCATCCAGCTTTGAAATTGTGTAGTCAGGTAGTCAGGGTGTACTGGAAACCTATCCAGCTTGGACACTGTGACCCTTACCTCTCCTTGGTTTTTCTTTTTCCTCTTTTGAGTGAGGAGGCCAAGGAGGGAAACAGGATCTTGGCATAGAGCCCAGGCTAGTATTGAACTCACTACGTAGTCCAGGCTGGTCTCCAACTGAGGATCCTCTTGTCTCTGCCCCCAACTTCTGGGGTTACAGTCATGTGACAATACATCTGGGTAATTTTAAATGTTAAATAAATTATGATAATAAATCGTCTCAAAGAGTACTCAGCACAAGTGAGAGGGTGAAATACCACAAAAATAAAGTCATAAAGCAAGTCAAAACAAGATCTGACTGAAATAGTTCCAAATTATCACAAGTCAACATTTTCCCTAATATAGAAGATTCTAAGAGGAAGAAAAAAAGATCAACAATTTATGAGAAACAAAAATCAACAGGAAGAAATATTTTACAAGAAAATGCATATAGTTTTAGGTAAATGAACCTCTTTCTTGATGTGGAAAACAAGAGAAAAAGCCCGTGAGGTGATGTGATCCTTTCTCCTGACAGCTCTAGAGCAGCTTGTGACATCCATAATATGCAATGGTGAGCAGGGAGGGTGTGAACAACCAGTCAGAGACTCCCTGCACATATGGGTAGAAGAATGTGCAAAAGCCCTGTGATATCCAACACTGCATTTGCTCTGGGGAACATCCTGCAAACACTCACACATGTATCCACCAACACCAAAGGACTGGAGATGCCAAGTGCATCTGCCTGTATCCTCCTCACTGTTACAGTAGGCAATGTTTAAAAGATGGGTGCAGTTTTTGTGCATATCAGGATGGAGTGGCTAAGACTGGTTTGTGTTTAAAACAGTACTTTGATAGAGCTCATCTATCTCTGAGCATGTAACCAAAACCAGATATCAGCACTTTTCTCTAAGAACAGGAGAAGTGCTACCTTCATAGGTTTCCAGTTTTATACCATGTACCTATGACCCTCAGGAAACTAGTTTGATTTTTAAAAACCTAACCACTTACACGGGGGGTGGTGGTGCATAGCTTTAATCCCAGCACTTGGGAGGCAGAGGCAGGCAGATATCTCTCTCTAAGTTGAGACCAGTCTGATCTAAAGAGCTAGTTCCAGGACAGGCTCTAAAGCTACACAAAGAAACCCTATCTCAAAACACCCTTGCCACCAAAAATAAAACAAAACAAAACAAAAACAGGAAAAAAACCTGACCACTTTTTATTTTGTTCGATAGAGATCATCACATAGCATGTTTCATACTTAAGAGCCCAATGAAGGTGAGTTATTAAATAATACTCCTTGGTTTGTCCAGCATTCATTTTCTTTAAGCAGTTCACAAGGGAAGTCTTTCCATAAGATTAGAATATATGTCAAAACTATTACTGAAAATTGCCATGTACTGATAGTGCCCTCATTGCCATTAGGAAACTTGGTGACTCCTAAGTAAAGTTTAAACTAAGGGGGCTGGAGAGATGCTCAGTGATTAAGATCATTGGCTGCTATAAGAGCATGGGATTCAATTGCCAGCATCCACATGACAGTTCATCACTATCCATAACTCTAGGTCCAGGGGATTTGATGCCCTCTCATGGATTCCACAGATGATGCAAAGAGGTGGTACATGCATCAAAGACTTTAAAAATATTATTTGGTATACATTTTATAAACTTCTACTATTTAAAACTTTCTACCACTGAGAACCATACTCTGATTTTTACCTAAAATACAATACTGTATTTCAAGTGAAATTTGTCTATTGTCGAAGAGATTATCACTTCAATTGTATGAAATGTTTTGCCAACTAGTACAATCTATAGCAATTGGTATTATATGGAAATATATAATTATGTGATAACATAGTCTTACCATAGTGTCAATTAAAAAAAAAAAAGTAATTCCCTTAAAGAGGTTTCAAACCCTGGAAATGGTCCAGTCAATAAAGAAACTAACACAGGCATGGGGTACACAGCCTAATGCCTTAGTCCCAGTGATAGTGAAGGGGGGTGGAATTATACAGACCCCTGGAGCCCACTAGATGCTGTCTACCTGGTGAAGTCCCAGGCTAATGAGACACCCTGTCTCAACCAAATTATAAAAAGCATCTGAGGGAAAATGCCTGAAGTTGTTCTGACTTCTACACATGCTTAAAGATAGGCACTCACCCATACAAACACATACACACCTGAATTCATACTATATGAAAAAAGAGAGACATACATAGATCTAATCTACATGGGAAGTAGAAAAAGACAAGATCTCTTGAGTAAATTGAAAGCATGGGGACCTTGGGAGAGGGTTGAAGGGGAGGGGAGAGGCAGGGAGGGGGGCAAAGAAAAATGTAGAGCTCAATAAAAATAAAAATAATTTTTCCAGAAAATGTTGAGCTATATAAGAAATGAATGTATATGGTTGGAGATTTGGGTGCTGTTTCCCTCAGTAAGATACCAGAGAGTTACTAGTGTACAGGTTGGTGGTGCAGAACCTGCTTTGCTGGACGACCAGCCATCCAGAACATGTAAAACACTCCCATTCTTGTGAAGCATTTTATTGGTTCTGGTTCATAAGAATCTAACTATAGAGTTTTATTTTCTGTGCCAAGCCTTAATATTCTATTGAAACAGAGTTTAATGCCTGTGAATGGGCTTCAGAATTTGAAATTGGCTTTTGCTCCCTATGTCAAAGATACGGAAGTCTTCAAACAAAGACACAAAAACTATTAGAGTTTATATCAAAAATATACCTCCCCAAGCTTTTGAAACTAAACAGGAGTTATGGGGGAGAAAATAAAACCTTTTTAGTATGCAAATCTGGAAAAGAAGGGCAGGGATTTGAAAAGTGGAATACAAGAAAATACACATGAGAAAAAAAAGAAATGACTGTTAGTACATCATGAAAATAGAACCTTCTGGAACTAATCCGTGATTTCCTACAGACAACAGCCTCAGGGTGTCCACTTGCTGGTGGGCTCTTGGAGCACAATCATACTTCTTAGAGCCTCAAAGCAGCCTGGGAAAGCTGTTCATGCTGAAGCTATGTAAATCCTCAGGCACAATGAGAAATAACTAGTAAGGTTCACACTGTGATTAGCATACTTCAAGCACAATAAATCTGCTAATCTGTTTAGCAGTATTTACAAATACAAAGAAAATAAGGCATTGAATCAACAAAACTAAACATTACACCTGAGTAGTTCTCCCCAGCCCTCCTGAATACAGTGGGGCATTTACCTTCTCAGCTTTCAAGAACAACAACAAAAATATCTATTCTAGTGTGGTAGGATTATCTGGCACCTGTGTTTCAAATTCCTAAATCTGAATAATACCCAGGTGTGCATAGGGTACTTGTTCATAATTCTCTCTCTCCTTTACACACCAGACATTTATTCTGCACCTACTATAAGCTAAGGACAGGCTTGGTCCATAAAGCCCCTGGTGTCAAAGACAAATGATCTAATAATTGCATGCCAAATTCTGCAATGAACAGATTTGATGACAGAGGAAAAGCATCTAGGATGGGGGAGACTGTTAAGAACTGATAAGAGCAGGAAAAGTTAGATTAAGGATCTGAATTTGAGCTTGAATATGAAGCCTGAAAAAATGATCTGGCAGTCAAGCCATGAGGCAAAGAGTACAGCAGGAAAGATGGCAAGGAGTGGGTTAAAGTCTCCAAAGACTGAAGCATCCTGAAGTTCAGGAAAAAGGAGACATAAAGACTGAGTACTGGCCAGACAATGGGGCTCTTCTAAAGGTCCTATTGAGGAGATCGCCTTTACCTTAAGAATAATGAAAAGCGGTTGATGGTCAAATGAAAAATATTTATTAATATTTAGACATCATCTGTTATGTACCAAAAGATTGTGCTAGGCACTTTGTAAAACCTGATCCTCTTAATGCTCTTGACAGCTTTACAAAATAGGTAATATTTAAGATTGAATTTTATAGATGAAACTAAAATGTACAGAAAACTTCAAATACTTGTTGAGTTTACCAAAGCCAGGATTTGCCCCAAGCAGTATGGATTTTAGCATCCCTTCTCAAGCCTATGCAAACTAACCTCCTCTCAGAGACCAACATGGCAGTCTAAGGAAATGAGCTGTTCTGTGCTGCAACATCAACCCTGGGGACTCCAGGTAAATCAGTAATGATAGTTCTGGAATACTAGGTAATATATGTTTACTACATCCATTGCAAGTAATGGATGCATAATTGTTTCATATATTTTACTTATAGATACCTCTATTTCAGAAACTACAGAAATACATAGCAGAAAAATTTTCCAAAGGCAACCCAGTAATAAAATGCCTTAAAGAGCTTATAGGGGTGGAGGAAAGAAGAACCTAGTTATTTACTAAAATTATTCTACTTATAATGCTGGTAGCTGACAGGAAATTAATGAAAGGTAGTTACTCAAAAACACCTTAAGCACTGAAAGTAAAAAATAAAGATTAATTTTACTGGTACAATATAAATGACATATTTCTGTATATGTCATGCTTTTATTGGTTAATGAATAAAGAACCTGCTTTGGCCTGTGGTAGGGCAGAATAGAGCTAGGCAGGAAAACTAAACTGAATGCTGGGAGAAAGAAGGCTGAGTCAGTGAGAAGCAATTTAGCCACAGGAGGAGACAGATGCTGGAACCTTGCCAGTAGGCCACAACCTCATGGTGATGCACAGATTAATAAAAACTGGTTTATTTTAGATGTAAGAGCTAGCTAGAAATATGCACAAGCTAATAGGCCAAGCAGTGGTGCAATTAATATGATTTTGGTGTAATTATTTTGGGTCTGAGCGGCCAGGAATGAAAGAGGAGTCTCCTTCAACAATATTTACTGTAGGAGCCAGAGGGGTTGATGACACCAGGAGAATGTGGCCCACAGAATCAACTAAGCAGGGCTCACGTGGGCTCACAGAGACCAAAGCAGCAATCAAGGAGCCTGCATGGGTTTGCACCAGGCCCTCTGCATATATGTTGGAGTTTTGAGCTTGAGAGTTTTTTTGGACTCCTAAGAGCCTAACGAGTGTGGGGTATCTCTTGACTCTTTTACCTGTCCTTGGGAAGCTTTTCCTCCTACTGGGTTGCCTCACCCAGCCCTGATATGAGAGTTTGTGGTTAGTGTTCTTGTAACTTGTCATGGCATGTTCAGATGATATCCCTGGGAGACTTGCTCCTTTCTGAAGGGAAACAGAGGAGGAGGAGCTCTGGGGGAGCAGGGGTAGTGGGAGGAGTGAGGTTGTGGAAACTGTGAGCAGAATGTACTGTATGAGACAAGATTCAATTTTAAGAAAGAAAAACTGGTGTACTTATCTCACAGAACTATATTTAAAAGTATAAAAATAGGAAAGCACTGAATGTAAACACAGATATGGACAGAGTTCTGTAATTACACATACTGATAATTTTGAAATTAAAAAATTTAACACTAACAACTTCTATTGTTTTTCTTCTATTTTCAAACTTTTGAAACTTTTGAAATCCAAATAAATAAGATTCTGTTGATAGTCACTATGACTATAGCTGGGCCCTAATGTCTTTCTGGGGGTGGGTGAGAAGGTGTGGTGTCAACGGCCCAGACACTGGGAGTCAGGTAGAAGGCATGCAGCAAACTCATTTATTTAACAACAAGAGTTGGGAGAGAAACTTATATACCCTCCCATCACCCAGGCGTTCCAATCCGTGGTTCCATCACATGGTTGACCCTCATTGACTAGGCACAGTCAGAGCCTCTGGCAGTGCCTGTTGCTAGGCCCTCAAGAAGCATCTCATAGTTACCGCTCATTGGTGAGGCACCATCGGGACCTCTGACAGCACCTGGCAGAGTCCGGTTTGGCTCCTCTTGGCCTGGGAGGCCTTAACTCCCTATACATGACAAGTATATTCAATTATTTAGTATTACTATTCCTTCCTACAATTGTGCAAATGTACTAGCTGTCAGAATTGAACTGAACAGCTAGCCCTAGTATCATGTATTTATTTATTAAGTTACATTTCCAAATTTTTAAATGCAGGAATGTTGTTTAATTTTTCTTAAACTCTATCTTTAACAGATTGATGCAGGAAACACCAAACCCTCCATGATGGACTTCCCATGAATCAGAGATGCTTTCCAACTAAGCACTAGTTTTCCTTCTCCAATGTGCAAATATAATAATTCTTATTTGGCAAGCCAGTCATTGTACAATATAATAAACTGCCTCTTTATTTTATTCTAGATTTCCTATGAGAAATCTTCTAGAACCCAAGATCTACATAGGTACATTCCTTTTCAAAACCCTAGATGCAGGGTTCCTTTCCCGAGTGCCCCCTTCAGGAAATGCCTATTTCCTGGTCTCTATTTTCCAGCACACTGTGATGCTCAATTGTGTGTGTGTGCGTGTGTGTGTGCGCGTGTGCGTGTACACACACACACACACGCTATCATATTTACCACTATGTGTTAAGCACCTACCAGGACCTAGCAACCCCTGCTAAGCACCAACAAGTAAGAGCAGTGTCAAAGGAATAGATTTAGAACGTCACGGATCTTCAAAGACACAAGTGTGTATTTCTATGAAATTTCACCTCCTGAGGAATTTTACTATCTAAAATCCATCATGTGCCAGTATCTCTTCTTTAAGATAGGTAAGTATAAATCTGAAGTTCAGTCAGGATGTGGTCTATGCGGTCAGATACATAATTGCAAACTAACGCAATTCCACTTCTATAAATCCTGAATCATAAGCTTTCAACACCTTTTTCATCCTCCCACGCCTATTCTGCTTGGCAAGGTGCATTTTCTTGTTCTTTGACAGTTCGCACACACCCCATTCCTCAAGCATAAAAACGGTACTTAAACTATCACTACTCGGGACAGTGACTTTCTTTAAAGGCATCTATTTTAAACGAATTATATCTTCATTTTTCAAACTATGTTCCAGGAAACGCTGTGCATTCATTCCCACACATATCAGAGTCACTCACCTGGAGGTTTGAGCAAACAGACTAGGGGCTAAACCCTCTGAGGCTCTAGTTCAGTACCTGGGGCAGGGCCCAAGTGGTGGCTTTGCTCCAGAGGGCATACCTACTGTGGTGAGAACACATGCTGTGTGGTACTAGGTGGGGGAGAGAAGAATCTACTCTCAGTGTTTGAAAAGACCACATGTTCTGTATGCCCTCTTACAATGTTACCATACCCATTAACGTATTAGAAACTTTGTAAAGTTCTGCAGTAAAATTAACCTGTTTCACATTGTTTACCAACCAAAATTATTTGACCTTGGAATGCTCAGATCAAAGAGCAACAAACACCCTCTGGCTGTGCCCTGTAGAATATATTTTGAAGGGAAAAGGGAAAAGTCTATACTTAACTGTTTAAAACTGTTTTTCTTAAAACACATTTCAGCAGAAAGTGATTCCATCATTGGAAATAAATCCAACTTCTTAGCACATATGACTCCTGTCCAAACAAAACAATAGAACCTCAACTTCAGATCAGGCTTTTCATCTAATCATGTATAATAATTACATTGCATTAAATCTCTCTCTCTCATGTGTATGAGGGTGGGGGTGGGTGCAACATAAATATCCAGATCACACAACATTCTAATTAATAACATGATTAATTAGAAATTGTGCATAATTTTACATCATTTTCATCTGTTTCTGGAAGCTTCAAATCCCTTTTATTTGCTGGCATTTACTAATAAAGTACTGGAGGCCATGGAATAAAATACATAGTGTGTTCAGGCCAAGCGTTTCCTGACAAAAGATCTTATCTGAGGTCTACAAACGCCAGCTCTGAAGCAGAGAGGCAAGCATTTCTCTAACTGCAGACTGAGTCACCAGCTACCTGGAACCCAGAGGAGGCATGTCTCTCTGCTCACATTCCAGTCTCCGTGTCAAGGACTGCCTGGATCCGCATTTTAGCAAGGCTCTTTTTCCTCCTTTTCACACGCAAAACTTGCGTGGAAAAACTCTTTCACAGCAAAATCCTTTCAAGTAATACTCCATCAGAAGCTGACTGCTGCAGGCTTCCATAGTAACAGGACAGAAGGGATAAAAGGCGGCGTGAGGGGGAGCAAAGACACTAGCACACCAGCGAGTAGTTAATGGACCTTAGTCAAGAAGTTGTCTGAGAGATTTGTAAATTCAAGTGCCTAACCTCATGCCTGGAGCACTCTTAATTCATCTCTTTCTTGTTGGATCTGGGAAGAATGAATGAAAGGCAATAATTTGGAAACAGAAATGCAGGTATGTACGAAAAGGAGAGCTTTGTCCTTTACATACACTTTATTTTTACAGGATTTTTTTAGATATCCAAAGAGCAAACTGACCTTTTTTTCTTACAATTATAAATAATGTACAGACAGAGGAATGACCACCTTAAACTCATACCCTGCAAAGGAAGGTGCTTGGCTGGTCAAGCCTCGGCTAATTAAGCCAGAGAGGCACAGGGATAGTGAGGGATACGGGAGGAATGCCTGTTACACAGCACCATTTTAGCAAAAGTTAGCTTTAATGAGCCAAGTTAAATCACATTTCATACAGGAAAAAACAAAAAGACTTTCTGTTAACTTATAAGGGGCTTTGTTTTGGTTTTTGTTTGTTTTAGAATTCAGTATTTGAGTTTATTTTCTTAATGAATCATTTTTAAAGTAATAAATAGTATGCTACAATTTTAATCATAGACATTTCAATTAGGAAATATACATCTTCTTGGCAGTGGCTTTAGTTCCTTTATTTTATAGGTAAAATTGTTACTCTTTGAAATATAAGATTTTTAAGCCATTATGACCAGAGGAAAACTACTGATTTCAGCTTCAACTATTTAATATTTTAAGTATATATCTATCTTTCTTGTGTAAAGGCAGAAGGCAAGTTTTCCAAAATCACTAATATCAGATTTTGGACAGGAGGTAGGACAGCAATTATGCATCTGTCCATTTTTTTATTATTATGCAGAAGTTTCCAGAGGTATTTCATCTACTGGTATTCCCCAGATAATACACCTACTACGTTCTTTTTATAAACACTTCAGAATGGTAACAAATAATAGAACATAAAGGGGTGTTTATCAGAACCACAGTGATCCCATATTTTTATAAAGAGAAAATCTGTAACAAACAACCTAGACTCTAAGCAGTGAGGGCAAGGACGTGGTGGGAAGGCCTAGCACAGAGGAAGGGGTGACACCTAAAGCAGTCAGGTCCCCAGTCCCTACCATGCAGATAACAAGATGACCCCATGGCTGTCCAACAGGAAAATGACTTCAGCAGTGTCCCTTCAGGCCTCAGTGAACCTGAGCATAAGTCGGCCATCAGCTCTCCACCACGGCACGACAGCAAAGCACCACACAAGGCCATATTCAAGGAAATGATGCCCACTTATGCTTCACAAATAGGCCTTCAAAGACCAAAATCCTACATTTGGTAATATTCCATCAATTCATTTATCGTTTGGATAGAAATTATTAAAGAAAAAAGGCAAATTCATGATCTTCCTGTAAAATTATTTTTTTACAAGTAAAAATAAACTTCCATATCCTATTCCAATATTTGATGCCATGAGGAAAGAATTACTATCCTTAATACAAAAGCCTAAAAAATGTATTACGTGTCTGGGCCCAACACTTAGATACCTTGAAAAAAATAGATTCCTTGTTGAGTATTTTTAATTCTTTACAACTGTAAAGGGCATTTATGGAGGGGTTTTTTTTTACTTTCTTGTGAAAGTGTTTTGATTCTTATGCAATGAGATTCATTTTGTTACCACACCTTAACAACCATGGTGTAGGCTTGCCTGGTCTGCCAGCATCTCTTGCTTACTATTTCCAAACCAAAGAAAACCTAAGTCAATCATTCTTCTTTTTCTTTCTTCTCAATGATGTGTTGAGGAAAACTGGCCCAAGTCTTGCAGAAGGAAAGGTAAATCCACTGTGGGGCCCCTGAGGAAGAGGCCATAGAGGTCAGCACAGCTCCCCTATGGAAAGTTCTCAGGTCTCAGCGTGTGTGTGTGTGTGTGTGTGTGTGTGTGTATGTGTGTGTCTGGCACTGACACCAAAAGATGGAGCCAACACAGAATGGCAGAGATTAGATATAAACTGTTCCCTTCCCTCTCCACAAGCCATTTTGGGGTTGCTAATTTGGGATGGGCATAGTTCCAGAGTCTGCAATAATATTCTGAGCCTCTCTGGCACCCACACAACTTGGACAGCCACTCAAAGGAGATGTTATACCACTCAAAGGAGATGCTATACCCCGTGGGTCCCAATCACCCTACCTGATACAATATAAAACACCTGACTGAAGGCTTTCCAGTTACATCCAAAAGTACAACTTTTAATCACTGAAATAGATACAAAATAGAAACTGGAAGATAAATGTGAATACCATATGTAATTTTATTATATTCACAGACCAAAATAAAAAATTTACTAACAAAAATTATTTAGCTGAAAATAATGCCAACTTCCACATTTAACAAAAATATAACAGTTTTGTTTCTGTTTATTATCATTTTCTGTTTTCTTTTTTAGTTTGCAGTGTGTGTGTTTGTGCGCGTGTTTGTGCGCGTGTGTGTGCACGTGTGTGTGCGTGTGTGTGTGCCCGCATGTGTGCATATTTGTGTATATAAATTCAACATTCTAATTAATATTCTATCTCATTCCATAATTAAAAGTTCTCAATTTATAAATCAGAACTAATTGATACATGCCATACATACAGTAGAATTATTTTATAATTTAGTTATTCTATTAAAACTCTAAGTAACTAGCATGTTTTAAAAACATGTCAGTTTGAATAGTTTTGGAGGATCTACTACTTTATTGTCTGCACTTTAGGCTAAACAGTGAGGTTGTTAGTTATAGTGCTTAATTGTCAGCTAAGACACTGTTTCTGTTCAAACAAGGTCCAGCAAAGAAATGAAAGGGCTAGGAACGCACTAAAATAAAACAGCAAAATTTGAACAAATCAGCTTTTTGACTACTGAATGAGCAGCCCAATCAAACCCTTTAACATCTATATCACTGTAACTTTGAAGGAAATTTAAATACCAAACGAGGCAAGGTTTTTGTTGTTTCCTTTTTAAATTTTTCAATATATTGTGAGTATGTGTGTATGTGTATGTGTGTGCGTGTGCATGTGTGTGTGCATGTGTGTGTGCAGTGTGTGTATATGTGTGCATATGTGTGCATGTGTGCATGTGTGCGTGTGCATGTGTGTGCATGTGTGTGCAGTGTGTGTATATGTGTGCATGTGTGTGCATGTGTGTATATGTGTGTGCATGTGTGCATGTGTGTGCATGTGTGCATGTGTGTACATGTGTGCATGTGTGTACATGTGTGCATGTGTGCATGTGTGTGCGTGTGTGTGCGTGTGCGCGTGTGTGTGTGCACGTGTGCATATGTGTACAGAGATCAAAAGAAAACTCTTGTTTCACCAGGGATTGAATTTGGGTCATCAATCTTAATAACAAACATCTTTACCCACTGAGTCAACTTGCCAGCCTCTGCTTTTGTTTTCTCTTCTAAGAGAGAATCTCATAGGTCAGGCTAGTCTTAAGCTTGCTATGTTGCAGAAAACAGCCCTGAATTTCTGGTCCCCATACCTCTACCTCTTGAGTGCTGAAATTATAGGTGTGGGCTTGCACACTTGGTTGCATGTGGTCAGAAGGATCAAAGCCTTCCAGCAGGCTAGATAAGCACTCTACTAACTGAGCTATGACCCCAATGAAGTTTGAAATAAAAGGACTACAAGGTTAAGTGCATCTATTCAACCTATGGGTTGCTCAGATAGACACATGTAATCTTTGCTCTATTAAATCTTGGACAGAAAACAGACCTGAGAAGTATACAACATAGGTGCTTTGTCAGAAAGAGGGCGTTGCCAGCAGTGTACACTCTTACTTAATTCATCAACTCTGATCATTAATTCCTTTTCCTTGGTTACTTGTCTCTGAGAAACACTTCCTAGTCAAGAGTTGTCCAGGTTGGAATGAGGGGCTCCCCAAAGCACAGTTCCAAACACCAGATTTTCCTCCAACTCACACCTGCCCATGCATGGCATCTGAAAGCCCACCAGGAGAGGAGTGGGGTATGGGAAGAGAACCAAAGCTAATTTTGCATTAAGCCAGTTCTTCCACTAATCCCCAACAACCAAAGAATCCCTTCCTTTAGGCTTGTCAACCACAGGGTTAAGTAAACTTTTGAAAACTAACCAGCTGCATCTCAGAATTCCTTAAGCACTTCTGTTGTTCTTTGGGGTTGCTAATTTGGGATGGGAACTCAGAAAGAACACCATAGTCTCAATAATAAATTATTTTGAAAGTATTTCAACAAAGCATTTTAAGAAATTTCTGCTTAAGAGGAAGACTTGTACTTTGGAATAAACAGTGGTTGCCTGTGGATATGTTTGCCTAGCATTGGTACCAAAAATTAGCTTGTAACCATGAATCAAAAATACAACTCTTTCTAAAACATGCTTTAGAAATATCACTTCCCATTCAAGCATAATCATCATTTATAGCTCAGTCAGCGAAAATGTTACACTATGGAAGAACAGGAGTTTGAATACTAAAGCAACTTCCAACTCCATGGCATTTGCACTCAGCAGCCATGAGAAAGGCATGGTTCTGTAGAGACCATGTAGAACAGAACCATAGGAAGACTGGTTGCCAAGGAACCGAGGCTATGGTGGTGATATTTGACTGGCCTTGCAAACCCATCTCAGGCCAAAGCAATCATTTTCACAGACATCACTGCTAGATACATGCAGATGAGAGTAAAAGATGACATCCCCACAGGCCAAGGAACGGATGTCCTATCTCACATGAAGAAGAGTGGAAAGAGGGGCAGCTGGTCCTCTCCTCGCCACCCTTTCTCTTCAGCCCTATCTGTCTTCCTCCTCATTCTTTCTTCTCTGATTGCCACATTCCCCTTTTCCTATAATGTTATCAGTCTATAGATATCCAACCACATTTACCTATGTCTGATGTGTTGGGAACTTTGTATTGCAAAAATAAAAGTGCTTTCTGCTTTCTAGGAGTTCTTGATCCAAGTAAAATATTAGTTTAAAGAGTGCTATCACTTTGAATAGCTCTCCCCTTCAACATGCATGTTTGAATTTGATTGCCATTACGATGATGTTGGAAGATGGGGCATTTGGAAGTTGCTTAATGCAACAAAAGGATGACTGAGCAACCTTCTGTCTCATATAAATCTGGCTTTCTGCTATGTGATGACAAAGCCAGAAAGCCCCCAACAGTTGTGGGCACGTCCCATCCTCCAGAACCATAGGCCATTAAATCCATGTTCTTGATAAATTACCTACCTGGCTACTGTAGCATAATCAGAGTTAAGACAATAAGCAATGACCCCATAGTAAGTGTGACCCAGCAGCTACAGGCCAGAACCCAGAAGTATCTCATTGTCGAGGAAGGAGTATGAAAGACTCCTCACCACTCCTAGTCGTTTTTTAAGATCTTCTAACTGCAGTAAACACGTGGAACAGTACTCAAGTCAAACTTTAACTCATTTGCATGTATTATGCTCTGTATTACAAAAGAAGTTTAAGTAAAAAAATATAATTTATATGAAAAACATACACGTATATCCTAGATAAGTTTTAACTAAAATTGCTTTCTGAAAAAGTTTGCAATTATTTAATCTTTTTTTATTAAACTTCAAAACAACTAAATAAAACCTACCTCTGAAGTGTTTACTAATATGTATGAGCTTCAGAATACATGTTTTCAATTAGTAAATTGTAACACCTTTTGGCTTTATTTTTGCAACAGTTTTCAGTGGCAATAAACTTAATTTCAAAAGAAAGTCAGTGTAGATTATGTAGTTAAGGGCAACTGTATGCCACACAAATAAGTCTGAGGAAGCTTGAGAGCATATTAAAGAGAGTTGTGAAATACATGAGTAAACATGAAATTCTGAGGTGCTAATCCAGCAACACATAAGTATGGGCTCCAGTTTATAAACAGGCTTTGAAAGCTTCTAGAAAATGGAAGGAACCATTGTGGCGTGCCCTGTCACAGCTGGTAAGAGTTAAAACACATTGTGAAGGCTAATGACCTCTCTTAGACTCTATTTTTCTAATTATTCTAATTATTGTGAGTTCCTTATTTCTGAGAAGTGAAATTGTAGCAACACATGTTATGTTGTTGAAGTTAGTGCTAAAACTAAAATGAGTTTTTAGTTCATGAGTTTCTGAATAGCCAGTCAATTTGCTATCTGTGTGATCTGGCTAAAACCTACACAGGAGAACTGAAAACGTGTCTGTGTAGCTCACACTGATTTTATAACCTGAAGTACAATTTCCCTTTAAGACAAGTAACCTTAAGAGTTATCATCTCATTAAGACCTTGGCTAACAGGCTTCTGTTATAAATTGTTACCATATTTCTATGAGCAAAGCGTGTTCAGTCATAAGGCACTGAGTAGTTAAAAACCCTTTCTCAGGATTGTTTTGGCTATCCTGGTTTGTTTGGGGTTTTTTTTTTGTTGATGCTTTTCCACATGAAGTTGAGTATCCTTCTTCTGAAGTCTGTGAAGAATTTTGCTGGGACTTTGATGGGCACTGCATTGGATCTGTAGATTGCTTTTGGTAAGATTGCCATTTTTACTATGTTAAT